>OMLC01082147.1:0-10403 GCA_900302585.1 Regalecus glesne
ATAGGGGTATGGAAAGGAGAGAGTGAAGGAAAGCAAGACCTACTGGTTCACCTCTGGGCCCTGCTGGTCCTGGGGTCTTATTTTCCTCTCCTGGGTAACCCTGATGTTGACCAAAAACATGTGCACACACACACACACACACATGCACACACACGCACACGCGCGCGCATACGCACACACACATATATAGGTCAGGTAAAACAAAACTGATTTGGCAACCCATAATATTGAGAATCAACATCATGGATAAAATATAAATGTTTGCACAGACTCATTTAATAAAGAATTTATAATAGGTGCCCTTCAAAAACTACTACTGGTATATTTTCAGAGGAATGAAATAACATGGCGTGTGAGTCCATGGGGGAAATAAGTACATTCCAGAGATCACATTACCTTTTCACCTTTAGGCCCTGGTAGTCCAATGGGTCCTGGCTTGCCAAGGTGACCCTTAAATAAAAAGAATTAAGATTATTTTACCAAACCGAGGCACTATACTTCGACTGGCTTGGGCATGTTCTTCACAGAGACACGACCAGGACTGTGAGGGGCTGTCAGCATAGTATTAATCAAAATTGTTTCATATAAACACACCCTCCCTCGCAAGAGGCAAGCTCGTACATTCACCGCTGGTTTGGGTTTTGGCCAGACATCAAAAATCACTCAGCGACAAGGGCAAAGCACGAGTGAGCGCACATACATATACAAAAATGTGGAAAAAACAAAAAAGGAACAAAAATGAACTTGGAGTGCCCTGATCATGTTATGCAAGGTAAACCCAGGGATTCCTGTATGAGCCTGGCCGGGGGTGACAGTGGTGTGTGTGTGTGTTTGTGTGTGTACGTGTGTGTGTGTGTGTGTGAGTATGTGTGTGTGAGAGTGCTTCAGGGTAGGACAGGTGAAATTGCCCACTCAAAGGATTTAATCCCTCCCATGGTGCAACAGTTTAACATGGATAATTGAGATGTGGATTCTTCATTTAAATATACCAATTGAAATAGTTTAACTGATGATTAATTCCACAACGACTGCAAACAATGAATATATTGGTCATTAAATCATAGGTAGAGAGAACTCACTGGGTATCCCTGTAATCCTGGCTGCCCTTCTGCCCCCATGACACCGGGCTGACCCTAGATGTGATGCAGAAAACAGATAGGGAGGAACAGTGCAGATCAGTCTCAGTCCTGTTTTCTTTTGCTTTTCTTCAACGGGTTCAGTTAAATATAACTTTTGGCATCAAACAGTCACTAGATCTCTGGACCAAAGTTGTTTTATGACAGGGGGATATCAATCTTTCCTCGGCAGCTATCACAACAGGGTGTACACCCTGGTTTTCTCTTTGAAGGGAATGGATACCATCCTCCTGCTTTTCCTTTCAGTCCTTCATGTCCTCTCTCTCTCTCTCTCTCTCTTTTCGGCCCTGGAAGGAGGCATCATATTTGCTGCCCTTCTTTTGAAATAAAGTTGAGCGATTCAAGACAAAAGCTCAGGTAACTTATTCTCCTTATTCAAAATCTGTTAATGGGATGAGTGACACAGGGAGCTTATACTAAAGGTTTACAAATAATTGGTAACTAATAACTCTATCATTGTTAATTATTGATCTATTAAGATGTCATCAATCAGTATCAAGATGTAACAACCCTATAGTGAACACATTTGGGGTATCAGGTCGGGTGTCTATTTGGGAGTCTTCATGGATATCTTATCAGAAACCACTTGATTTGATGAAGACAGAAGCTGGATCAACACCCACCTTCCTCTTGACACTAATCCTAAACCCGACCACAGTAATTATACTTACCATTGGTAGTGCATGGACATGAACTCTTGTATGTGCATTGCATGATGTTTTCACTTAGTGATATCTGTACGCCATTTACTGGACTGTCATCAGTACCATGGATTTCTGACCCTCTCTTCTTACATGTCTCCCAGGAGAGTTTAACTGGCTGATGCCTGCATGTGGCGTTTTGAGTAGTCTCGTGTCATTGGTGTAACATATTGGACCCCGAGTTTATTGTCAACAGCATCTCTGATGCCCCCTTGTTCAGGGGGCAATTTGGAGGGGATTGATCTTAATGTATGTTTTCCCCCCAGAGGTCAGAAAAATCATAGGTTTAGCTACTGCCCTCAAAGTCACCATGTGATATGTTTTCTTTATGTTGAATTTATCATAAGGCTAATCAGTTCTTGCATCCTAGGACCAGCTGGGGTTCACACATCTAGTAAGGATGCCACCTGGTCACTCAGAGTCTGTTTTTTAAGTCTATTGCTGTGATGGGCAATGAGTAAGGTGAAAGAGAGGATGCAGTTGGGTACTGACTGGTGGGCCTCGGGTTCCCCTGGCACCTTTCAGACCCATCTCGCCTGGTTGACCGATGTCACCTGGTGTACCAGTTTCACCAGCAAGACCTGGAGGACCCTTTTCTCCCTGCAAAGAGACAGACGAGATGCTCACTGTGTAGATTACCCTGTGCCCTGACCTCCCTGTACCTGGGAGCAACAAAAAAACAACAACACTTAACACTATGAATTCCAGAATCTAAAATTAAATCGGAAATAACAAGCCATTGCTGGACCACTTGGCCAGCCAGATAATGAGAGAAAACACAGACCACACACACACACATTAAAATTGTGCAGAAAAATGGCGAGCCCAGAGGCTTGTTTACTTCCTCCAGTCTCCTCAGAACGTGTATCAACCTTTTAAACAGTTGTTCAAGATGATATCAGATAGAAAACAGAAATGGCTGTCAGCGGTTTGCTGGAACCACATGGATGCTATAAGACTAGGGGTTATTTCACGCTCCTCTTTCCTGTTTTACTGGAATCAACTTTGATTAAAAATACGCTGTCAGTGAAAAAGATGTTTACCTTCTTGCCTTGTCGTCCTCGGTTCCCTGGGGGCCCCAGTTTTCCTTCTGGCCCCTGTAACATAAAGCATTCCATCTAATGATAACCACGTACAGTAAACAGGTCTGTTTTACATGTCACGATTAGTCCTCATGTTGTGACGGTGGACACAGACTGAGAAGGAGAATGGGGATAAAGCCCAGATGCCCTCCCTGACAACCCATGGCGGGTCCAAACTCGCTGCGTCTGGATCATCAGTTCCCGAATTCCATGCTCTACCACTGAACCGTCACGGCCCCCCATGATAACCACATACAGTAAACATCTCAATCTAAGTCCACTGATTTACAGGAAAATAATAGAGGAACTAAGATGACTGAATATGCTGAAAAATGTGCCTCTGCATTCTTCCTTTATTCAGAATGTCTTGGTGTTTGAAACTACTAAATCAGATTATGTCCACTATATCACATCCTGCTACCTACTGTCTCGAGCATCTGCCACCTATGCTGCTTATAAATGCTCAATGTGTGACCATTTGATATCTGGGAAACATTATTGGTGATTTCCACAAGGACATTTCATTAACACCAATATATCACTTCTGATTTAAAATGCGAAAGAGATATTTGAACTAATATGCCTCTTTTCTATTATAGTGGGGGAATAGATGTCTTATAGCACTGCCTATGAATTCTGTCCTCAAGTTCCAATCTCTTCCTATTCCTATGTAAATAATCTAGACGGAATTCAACACGCTGCCTCAGAACAAACAATGCTTAACTTGACTTTTGAGTGACAGCTCTCACACAGTGCTAAGCACCACATGCTGTGTTAGAATGCCTACAAAGCTATCTTTTCTCTTTCTGTCTGGAGCCTCAGAGACTACATTTGATGAAGAGAAGACTGACCCCTACTGGGACACATAGGCACTAGCTAACATAGTACTTTTACAGAGAGGTCTTAGAAGATGCAGCTGCTATGTAAATGAATGAATAAATAGACAAATAAATACATTCCCAAGTTGCAATGAATTTGCCTTTGCCTAAGATATTTGCCATGCTCGTGATCAATCATGTATTGAACGCTCTCACAGATGTTGAAAGAAGATCAAAGATCAAGTTCTGGAGCAGGATACCGAACAATGCCTAAACATCCTTTTGTCTATTGCTTTGTAAATACAATGTTTACAAATCTGTCTGTTCTAATACTGAAAAATCAAGTGTGAACAAGGACATGTTTTCAGCGGCCTTCTGTTCAAAAAGCAAAAAAGACACTTAAACAACACAAAACCAAAGTTGTAGGATGACGTGGACTTTCATGTGCATGCCTGTTTATGGAGATGTCGAATAAACAAAATAAACTAACACGAAAGCCTTGCTTCCCTGGCTCCCCGGGTGGTCCTGGGGCCCCGGGATCTCCCTCTATACCTCTGTCCCCCAGCTCTCCCATTGCTCCTGGATCGCCAGGATCACCCTGAGAGGGAGTGAAAGAGTGAGAAACAGACGGAAATGACAAAAAAGAGTCATGGGAAAAAAACAAGACTGAAAGACACAACATGAACATGTGGTTGGGGTTCAGGGAGTTCTGATGCATTGCATTTCATATTGCTCATGAAGACCATAAAATCTACAGTAGTTATAAAGTGGTTAACATAATTGTGTAGCGGGCTTTGCATGGAATTATACAAGTTTACAGTAACTACTGGGATCTGGTGACTTTGTAAACTGGCCAATATTTTACCAAGAAAAAAGATGCTTACCTTGGACCCATCCTTCCCTTGGGGACCATCTTCACCAGGGGGTCCCGGAGAACCCTAAAATTAACAGCACCAACCTTTCAGACACACTTTTGATAAAAATCAATTCTATTATTGACTTTTAAACAATAAAAATGGAACCTTTCAAATAAAGAGAAACTGGTTTCCTTTCGGAGTCTTGTAATTTTAACTGTTTTACAATACTTTATGGAGGTTTTACTTAGTCCAGTTGTGGTAAAATGGGTAACACTGTTTCTTGTACAGCAAACACAACCGTGATACTTAGCACAAAGCATATACAGACAGTGCACAACACATCTGTCTCACTTTCCTCATATGACACTCTAACACATTTAACTTTTAGGGCGGTCTCAATTTATTGGGATATGAACTGAACAAGATGTTAAAGGCATTTTATCGGGATCCTGACTGAAATGTTTCCATAGTTGTGTTTACTTAATTGCCAATGGACCCCACTTTGAACAGCTTATTTAATCTTATCCCACAGATGTTCAACTGGATTAGGGTCTGAAGACTTGGCATGAAGGCGGATTCATTGTCAAGTTTTCAAGTTATTCCTGGAGCACCATTTGCCGTGTGGCATGAGGTATTATCCTTGTGAAAAGAACCCTTTTGTAGATCGACAAACTGCTTCTATGACAGGATGCAAACAATTTGCTCAGAAATTCAGATATCCTATTGCCTCTAAATGCTGCCTCACTTTTATTAAGGGGCCCCTTGTGTGCTATGAAAACAGTGCCATCACTCCTCCTCCAGGCTGTGACAGTAATACAGGAGATGATGAATGCAAGGGCTACTGGTAGTTTCAGTATCCAAGTTTCACTTTTATCATTAATGACCGTTTTTGGACTACCCTTGCCGGATGGATGTCAGGGGATGTGGGGGAAAAAAACAACCCAAAAGCTCTCCAGTTTTTGACACACTTAAACTAGCACACCTGGCAAACTGACTTTAGACCAATAGCGTATGAAACCGGCGATAACAGTCCAAAGGCTTTGGTGATTTTTCCAACTTTGTGACAATAATGGACAAAGATATATGAGAGATGGATGCAGTACAGGAGACAGTAGGGATGTAAGATACTACTCCATGTCTACTAAAATGACTTAGCTCAATGGACTAGGGATAATTGATTATGATTGAGGATTATCATTAATGATGATTATCATAATCTAATAAAACAGTTCCTATCAGCAAAGCAGTGGATTTGCACCTAGAGTATGTGGAAGGGATTTAGTTGGTCACCCATGGCCACGGTCCATCTGATCTGAAACATGTGCTATTGAATGAGGAGTTGTGTTTTCCTTTGCAAAACAAATACTGATGTGATGAATTGAGGAATGCTCACCACGATCACAACTGAAAAGACCAATAAGCCATGAGGAGCCTGCTCTTTCTGTGTTGGGCAGAATATACAGTGGGAGCAGTCAGACTGTTTGGCTAAAACGATGTACGTGCAGAGATGCACAGAGCTCTCTTTGTATGCGCAAGGTCTCTGTACATTCTTGGGAGCTAGAAACGACCCAAGAATTCAAATGGAAATAATGGGCACTTGGTGCGGCAATCGTCCATTCTCTTCAAACTTTCCCCAGCCGTCCTGTACAAGACCAGATCTATGACAAGATGTGGAAGATACAGGAAGTGGCAGTCATTGGCGGATAATCTAAGATGATTAATTTCATTAGGAAAGCTCTCTCTATCAACTCTGATTCTGCAGAGGAGAAAGACATGCAGGGTTAGAATAGCACCGGAGGCTACAGATACAAGTACATCAGACAAAAACAAAAACCCAGCGCTACGCTTTCTCGGGGACGGGGATTACACGTCCACTGAAACGAAGGAAGGGTAAATATACAGCTGGATTGGATTCACCCAAACACAAGCAAGGAAGAGATTAAGCGGTTGTTTGGAGCAACTTACTCGCATTCCCTGCTGCCCCTGTTCCCCTTCATCTCCATGCAGACCAACATCACCCTGCAGGGACACAGATGACAGCATAATGATGTTCAGATTGTCAAACCAAACATGTATGTACACAAACAAAGTTAGTCATATGCAACCCTCATATAGGTGCACAGATAACCTTCATAGAAAAAAAACTCTAGTACTGAAAAAAGAATGCAGGAGTCATACCGATTAGCAGTGTTACAGCCAGATGTATAGACACACAGACACTTGCATACATACTTCCACACACACACACACATATAAACACACTCACACTCCTAGTGTCCTACACTAAGATGAAACATTAGTCAATGTTGAATTTTACTTATCCTCTCACTAAAGGAAACCATAAAACTGAGTTTTACTGCTTTTCTTCAATGCTTTTTCACACAAATGAAAGTTGGTAGTCAGTTTACCACCCCATGATGGATGTTTTCTCAGATGGAGGGATGGAAAGTAATGGAAGTCCTTGACAATAGTGAAGATGCACTGACCTTTAAACCTGGTTCTCCAATGGCACCTGGCTCCCCTTCCTTCCCTGGTTCACCCTGAGAGGGTTTGGCACCAGAACAGAGCTATTATTATCGGTGCTTACATTGTACCATAGGCATCAGTGATGCCAGAGTTAAGTCATTTCACATTCACAGCACAGACTCTACCACCAATCTGTTTTTAAACACTCTACTTCATGGTCTACTCCCCTGGACAACTTTTGTGAAGAGAAAACACACAGAGGTGCTTAATATAACCTCAAATGAAGAGAGAGGTCCAGTTTTACATGTCACGATTAGTCCCCACATTGGTGGACATAGACTTAGATGGAGCTTGGCGGATTAAGGTCAGATGCCCTTCCTGAAGTCATGTGGTGGGTTTGAACTCACAACATCTGGCTCATCAGTTCACAAAGTGCACAGTCTACCACTGAGCCACCATAGTCCCAGCATAGAGGAGGTAAAATACCTCATGTCCTTGCTCTCCATCAGGTCCTGCATCACCAGGAGGTCCTTTAGGTCCCTGAAAGAGATATATCCAATGGAAGATGATTGAGATCACAAAGAGGAAGATTAACTTTACAGCTAGGAAAACAGAAATACAGCCAAGTGTATGTGGGACACCAGTGTCTTTCATAAACTAATGCAAATCAAAAGGGAAACCCTCACAGAAAGGGTACTAATTGTGATGTCTGAAGACCAGGCGTGACACCAATGAGCAAGCGAAAGCACGAGAGGGTCCAAAAAACAAGCACCATTGGTGTTTTTTCAGAATCTCATCATGAAATGGATACGGGTATCTGATTATTTCAAATTCATGCAGTTCTGGAGGAGGTAGCATTCTTCCAGCAAAAATGAGAACTTGAGGGCTTACTCGTAGCCGTGAGCTATTGATATCAGGTGTGTTCAATGTGTGTGTGTGAGTCAGTCTAGCTGTCTGTCTAGGGCATGGGGTGTTGGTTGTGCCTCAGAGAGGGAGACACAAATAAATGATTAAAAAGACATCTTGGTGATAAATGAAAAGCTCAAGTTGGACATTAAACAAAGAGACCTTGATTTTATCAACATCTTTTAAAATGACTCACTCACATCATTACCACCACAACCCCCGTCCCTTTCAAACAACCCATTTACTGGTGCTGGGAAATGATGGAGCTCTGGGGGATGGTTTCTAATGGGGAAAATCAAATCCCCACAACTATCATAACGTTAGAGCCGGATGCTAACCCTAAATAATGGTTTAACAGTAAAAGTTGACCTCGTGAAGCCTAATGAATCGCATCTTAACCGATGGTGCGCTGTGTGTTTTAACTAATAGTCATCATAACACATGTGGGATTGATGAGCACAGCATGCTGACTATCAGCGGTGTCTTGCCAGTACAGCGGCGTCATTGTGATGTTTGGGAGTCAATACACTTACTGGTTCACCATGTGGTCCCCCTTCCCCTGTGCTGCCCGGAAGCCCTGGTTTCCCCTGGAAAAGACACACAGCTCCAGTTTTAATTGTCTTGGTTAAAGCAATACAGTCCTGACTTACATGCAGCAAACACATGTCCTGTCTGATACTACCCACACACAGCTGGTGCGTTGGAGACAGTTGGTAATCTGCTGATATCCAAATTCTGAACACTTTTGAGGTTTCTCATACTCATGGACCCTGTCTGGATGGACTCCCCCTTGTAAACGGATACCACACAAAAAATCCTACATTTTCACCACAGCAGCAACACTGGAAAGATAATCACCACTAGGTTTGAGGACAAATCCAAAATATTATAACTAGGAAGAAATGGCAGACGAGCTTCTAGAGGACCTCCGACAATATAGACAGCTAAATGTGGGGGTGGACACGGATTTAGATGGAGTTTAGGAGATTAAAGCTAGATGCCCTTCCTGACAACCTGCGGTGGGTTCGAACCCGCAGCCTTTGGCTCGTCAGTTCCTGAATTGTGCACTCTACCACTGAGTTATTGGAGCCCTCAAAACAATGATGAGAGTTCCATTTTAAGTATCATGACTGGTCCCGATGTTGTTGGGGTAGACATGGATGAAGATGGAACGTGGAGGATAGAGGCTTGATGCCCTTCCTGACTGTACAGACAACACCTGGAACCTTTTATTTTTATGGATATCTGGGACTTGGGGGGATTCAGATATCAATCCTATAAAAACCAAGGCTGTCTATAAGTTAAACAGGGCTGCAGCCTAAATCAATGCCGATGAAGAAAACCTGAAACATCCCCAAATAGAGATTGAAAAATTAGCCAGTTTTGGAAAGGGGCTTGATTTTATTATTTTCATTACCATCATCATCATCATCATCCATTCCAGCCAAACCACAGAAAGACAGACCACAAGTAAGATGATGAATGTGTCTCAAATTGTGACATAGCTGGTGGTCAGCTGCTGATTATCTTTCTCGTAAAATATTTTACAATAATAGTTCTGCACATGGCGGCTGCTTTTATCTAAAATTTCTCACAAGATACTCAGCAATTAGCTGCCTATCGGATATGAGATGTCTTGGTTGTAGTCAAAACACTGTGACATAAGTTTGGACAAAACCACTCTGGTAGAGAATGTGTTCACTCCACCCATGACATTGCAAGATATCATCTTGCATGGGGGGGTTTTCTAAAATGGAGATTCCGGTAAGATAAACAACTTGGAGTGAAGTAATTTAACAAGATGGGACATTTGACCAGCAAAACCGGTCAAGATAGGCACTGTAACCAACAGGAGAAAAAAAAAGACTGTAAAAGGCTTCTGTTGCCAACTAATAAAATGAAGAGGTCTATTTTACGTGTGATGATTAGTCTCCATGTTGTGGGAGTGGACATGGACTGAGATGAAGCTTGTCAGTTCCCAAAGGGGGCAGTCTACTACTGAGCCAGAGCAAACCCCTGCCAGCTTATCAAATACCCAGGGAAAACGCTGCCAGGAGCTTGGCCAGTAGAGAGGATAGAGGATGCATAGAGACTATACGTCAGTGAACTTTGAGTACAGCAGTTAGGGAGAAAAATATGAGGTAGAGGAGGCCTGAGACCAGTCACACCAGTGATGACATGATCACTATGGCACTATGGGTGGCATAGCTCAAGAGATATGGTGGTCATCAAGCAATTGGAAGATTGGTGGTTTGATTCCCAGTTCCAGAAAGCATGTCAGAGTGTATTTGAGCAGGACACTGAACCCCTAACTGCTTGGGACAACAGATTAGTATTAGCCTGGTGGCTATATCTGGTGCATTTATATTTTAAATGTTCATTGATATGCACTGTCCCTATAAAAGGAGATTAGTACTACTACTACTACTACTACTAC
>OMLC01082148.1:0-10903 GCA_900302585.1 Regalecus glesne
ATACATAGTATATAAGGCTGAGTCCATACCACAGTTGCTCGGGTTCAAATCTGACCTAGGCCCTTTGTAATCTCCCCTGCCTTTCCAGTCTATCTCTCTCTCTCTCTCTCTCTCTCTCTCTCTCTCTCTCTCTCTCTCTCTCCCCCTGTTCCCTCTCTCTCCCTCCCTCTCCTCTGGCAGCTCACTGCTCTGAAAACAAACAAACAAACAAACAAATGAACATCGACAACAGCTACCTAAGTTGCGCACACGAGTATACAAATCCACGCCACCTCTGACACTGCTCTGTCAGTCACACTTCCCCTTCAGCGACACAGCACGCAAACACACGGGGCGCACGTTGCTCCGTGCACGGCTCGTAACGACAGCGTACACATGTAAGCATGTGAGCACGTGAACACACATGAATACCCGTGTTCACGTGAACCTGAGACCACCCTGAACGACGGCAGCCAAGGTCCAGATTCTGTGCGTACAGACAGACCCCTCTCTCGCCAAAAGATCTCCCGTGAAGACCACCCCTCTCCTCTCCCACTGATTATGCTCAACACTGGCCCTCCATTAGGGCGTGCATTTAGCTCACTAGTGCTGAAATGCTTAACGTGGCAATGTTAAGAGACTAAAGGTATCCACTCAACGAAATGGCATTCATATCATAAATTCTGCACATAAAAACGCAGTGTGATGTGTTTCATTAGGGAGCGAGCCGAGAAAATGGAACGCTTGAGATGAGGCTTGGAAGCTTAGCGAGAGAGCTAGCTAGCTATTGTAAGGTTTTTAACTCCAGTTCGGAGAGGCCGTTGTTTTGCTTCAGTGATTGTTTCAGTTAGGGCGGCGTAGCTCAGGAGACAGGGCGGTCGTCGAGTAACGGGCAAATGTGCTCGTTCTTACCTGGCGCTTTTTTAGTCTAGCGATCTCTCGAGGCGCTTTACAACGAATGCCTCGCATCTACCGAGCCACCGAGGCGGGATAGAAACCTTCTACAACTGACTTCCAGGCAAACGCTCCACCCGCTGAACCAGCGTGGTTCTTCTAACCGGAAGGTTGGTGGCTCAATCCCCATTTCCTGGGGAAAGCGTGTTGAGGTGTCCTTGAGTAAGACACTGAACCCCCTCCCCAACTGCTCTAGGTCTGAGGTGGAATGGCGACCCAATAAGAGGTGGGATTGCCTCCAGCATGGCTCCACGACTCGACTTCAGATAGGCGGATATGGATGGATGGATGGATGGATGGATGGATGGATGGATGGATGATGGATGGATGGATGGATGGATTGTTTAACCTCAGTCAAGAGAGGTTGGGCAATTCTGCCCTATAAAACCCATTTGCTCAATTTCAGCAAGCAGATCCCTGGTCCGTGCAGCTAATGAAACAGCTCATCCATAGAAAGCAGGTTTACCACTGTTGGCTGGTCAAATATTTTGCAGGAGCAGTTTAGAAAGGACTCTCTAGTTCAAGATCATTTACAAGAGGGCTGGTGAGGAGTGTGAAGGGCTCCATCATCATCTCAGATTCTGAATGTGTTTTATTTGTGCGGTGAAGAATTTGAAACGGCGCCTCGCTCACCATCAAATATGACAAGAAATCGAAAGGAGAGGGACGTGAAGGTGGCCGTGGGCTTTGAGTCCTCCGCGGGGGTCAGAGTTATTAATCCGTATGAGAATGGAAGGAGTCAGGAGATTCCATCCGACGAGCTCCGCGGTGGGATGATCGACGATTCGCTGGAAGTAAGTGCTGCTTTCAAGCCTAGCATACAAGCTAGGCTAGAGTCACTCCAGTTGTATTACAATTCGGCTGAGTGTTGGTGCGGGGGAATGACGTGAGTACGCTCCTGTGCATGACTGTGCACGGTGCGGATGGAAGCACTGGTTGGATGGTAAGATCTGCTATCATATGGTGTGTGTGAATGCGGATGTTGACATGAGAGATGAGAGAGATCAGGAGATGTTTCTGCTCCCTCCGCTCTGCCCAGCTATGACTGCCCATTAGCGGAGTAGTTACCTCGCCACACACACACACAGACACACACACTACGGTTTTCATCAACCAGTTTAACACAATGTACCTCTCGGCATCTACTCAGTGTTTTGCGAACACAGCTTTTCCACCAGTAGAATTGCACGTCTCTCGAGCGTCCAACTACTGGCTCAGCGGTAGAGCGCCCACCTCCGAGTTGGGTGCACCGGGTTCGATCCCACAGCGGGACAGCCGGAAAAGGGCATCCGGCCTTAGTCCCACGTGCTCAGTAAATGTGAGGCCTTCCTTGTGAAGCCCTTCGAGGGGCCGCTAGGCTACCGCCATATGGTAGATAGCAGTTAGACATTCAGACATAATCAGGTGGGAACGTAAACACGGACAACACGCGTTCTCATCCGCCGAAACCGACAATAACCAGATTTCACACCAATGCGGTGTTTCATTGTTTCGGGTCAGTGTGAATGAGGCATGCAAGTGTAAAGGCAGTATGAATAATTCCGTACGCAGCGAATTTCCCCTTTGTGGGATTGATAAAGGAACTTCTTATCTCGTCTTATCTTATCTCATCTTGTACCAAAATAATTGCAAATGGAAATGTCAAAAGACAAACAGCTACTGCTACACACACACACACACACACACCCACACACACACACACACACACACACACACACACACACACACACACGCTAAGAGAAATCTCCCAGCTGATGCCGGACAGCTTGGTTAACCTTCCCAACTTCCTTCAATGTTTACAGGCCCGCCCTGTGCTCCAACAGAAAATCCCGATGCCGGGGGAGCAAAATGTCGGTCAACCAGGAAGAAAACGTCTGTTTATTTTATGGGAGCACTGACACTTCAGAGGGAAGCCAGGATTAGAAGCAGGTGCAGAGGTTCACACGGTGCGGGGCGGAGGCCGGCTCATCTCTTAGCACGTCGGCTAAAACGTGCCTGCTCGGACGGTTCTCTCTTTTACCCGGAGATTCAGGAAAACGCCTGCTGTGAGAAATAAGATTTCTCACACGACGGATCCACGGGAGAAGTTGTACTACCCTGAGCTGCATCTTTATGTGATTTCACATTTTCGCAGATGCATCACAGGCGTAAAAAGCCTAAGCCCACAGGGCGAAAATACGCAGAGATACAGATGACACATTTTATCATTCTCAGGACCAGAGCCCACCATGGAGAGTTAGCATGGAAGGAGACGTGCCTGTCTGAACACTCTGGAAACCTTCACCCTGCACTGTAACTCTACTCAGCTTATGGGGCAGAGAATGGAGAGGTCTGCCTTACATGTCACGATTAGTCCCCGTGTTGTGGGGGGTTTGACACGGACTTCCACAGAGCCTAAGGGATTAAGACCAGATGTACTTCCTGACGCCCCGCGGTGGATTCGAACCCGGTGCCTCTGGCCGGCCAGTTCCCGAAGAGGGCTCTACCTCTGAGCTACCCCCCCCTTACAGGCGACAGAGAAACTGCTGTGCAGCTGGCCGTGCAACCAGCCAA
Source organism: Regalecus glesne (assembly GCA_900302585.1). Taxonomy (NCBI): domain Eukaryota; kingdom Metazoa; phylum Chordata; class Actinopteri; order Lampriformes; family Regalecidae; genus Regalecus; species Regalecus glesne. Next base: position 3,487 of record OMLC01082148.1, read on the forward strand.
TTAGCAGTCTGATTAACTTGCTATATTACAGTTTACAGCATCCCAAGGAGATAAATGGGAGGTGTAAAAGTGGGTCCAAATGAAGCAGTTTACATTTTCAGTTTCCCTGCCTTTCGGCCAGTGAGACCCTGGGATATGCTCAAGCATGACCCCGTGACCTCACTTTTGGAGAAGTGGTTGACAGTGGATGGATTATTTTCCACCCAGCCAAAGTCCTACAGCTAGCTTTTCAAGAAGCTCACCATCTCGTAATGCTCATTGACTGGCCTTCAAGTTTTCCTCACAAAACTAGCGTGATGCAAGGGGAATCCTCACTTTATTGGCCACAGCTGTCTCAATCGATGGTAGCCTGGCCCGGAGCACTTCATCACATGATCAAATGAGAGGGGGGGGACACACAAAGCTTGAGTCTTTTGCTGAATCTCGCTGCCCTTATTTGTACGCATAGTCCGATAAATCTGGAGATACTTTGAGATTTTTAGATGAGAGAATTTTCAGTGGGGCGTCGCTTGAAGCGGCCTTCTGAAACGGGCCTGAATCAGAATATGGAATCTGTGATCTGTCTGAGAGGTGAGAGGATGAGGACCCCACTTGTAAGGTAGCGTAGAGCGAGGCCGAGGTTTGTTTTATGAGAAAAGCCTTCAAGAGAACACACACACACACACCCACACACACTGCTCCAAACCTATGGTCCGTCTTTCTCCCGTGATTGTCCCGTGGTTTCTTCCAAACCTGTTTTCCCCATTCCCCAGTTTTGTTTCCACTGGTGTGGGTCTTAATTCATTGTTTAGATGATGGCGAGAGAGCAAAGTCTCTCATGACTCAATGCCCTCGATTTCTTCACATCCCCCCTCGCCACCCTGCCCACCCCCCAAAAAACAGGAAGTCCATAATGGCTGAAGACAAACACAGGAAGCAGGAAGTGCTGTTGTGTTGTAGTGCTATTTTTCTCCCCCCCTCCTTCTATTAAAACTCAGGGACTTTGTCAAACTCTCCCTAACGTCTCTACATGACAGCGGCCGGGCGGCGCAAAAATAACCACACAGGCCTTCACCCCGTCAGCACACCACTTTCAATCCAGTCTCCGTCACTCGCCTGTGGCTGAACAACAACTCTTATCAGTCTTTTCTTCTTCCACATGAGGTCAACGCATTTGTCTTTCCATGTCACGGCCAAATAAACAGCCGTTCCCGCTGACGCCATGATCCTAGAGTCACTTTTACATAAGTCTTACCACCTAAGGGGAGCCAGCTATACATATGTACCTTCTGAAGCTTTATTTAAAGATCTCCATTGTTTATCCCCTTGTTTTTCTTTTTTCCTTCCTTCCTATCTTCCTCACCACTCCTCTTCTCATGCTTTCATCCACGTACCCTGTGGTGCCTGGTCCTGCACACTCTTTCAATCAGAGGACCCCGTTTTGCTCAGACCCCAGTGGGGGAAAAAAAAAAATCAACAATACTCCAAATTCAAAGCCCCGTAGGAAAAAACCCTAAAGTTTACTTCAGTGCACTTTGAGTGTGTGTGGGTGCGTGTGTGTGTCTGTTTCAAAATGAAAACAAGCAAGCTTGCTTTTGGTTTCAATTTTCGCTGAACTCTGCAAAACGTAGACACAGGAAAGGTGTACTTAGGACTTCACTTGTACTTTTCTACTTGTTGGATAAACGTTTCATAGCAAAATTCCGATATTTGTGGCACCTATAACGTGTCTTTGAGCAAGGCACTGAAGCCCTAACTGCTCAAGCCTTGTGATGGAATGGTAACCTGTCCCGGCTGTTTCCCTGCCTCTCACCCAATGAGCACTGGGAAAGGCTCCAGCATGACCCCGTGACCTGACATCGGATAAGGGGTTGACGATGGCTGGATGGATGGATGGATGGATGGATGGATGGATGGATGTATTGATGCCACCTATAACTATACGTTTCAGTCTTAATAGTGTACAGGTGCACATTTAGTTAATTTTAAGCGCACTTCCAAAGAAGCTCAAATGTGGGACAATTTAGACCTAAAACACATCAGTATAATTATAAGCTCATTCTTAGTTCTGCAATGTAACTATATTCTTCATATATTCATACTACTAACTTCATACTACTAACTATATTCACTCTGCAGACCGACAACTGTACACAAACATCTAAGTTTCCCTCATTAAAGAATGAGTGAGTGAGTGGTTGTATATCATTCCACTTGACAGACTGCCCCTTAGGGACATCCTATTATACTGCATATGATACATACACACACACACACACACACTCAAACACACGGCGGCTGACCGATGTACATTATTTACCAGCCGCCCGGCAGCTGTTGTGTGACTGAAGGCAAGAAGGAAATAGGCTGGAAAGAAGAGTCAAAGCCATTTCTTTTTATAGCCCATGGGGAGTTTCTCGAGGCTGTGTGAGGTCACAGTGAAGACGACAGAAGTGAGCACACTCTCATGTGTATGTCTCTGTGTGTGTGTGTGTGAGTGTGTGTGTATGTGTGTGTGTGTGTGTGTCAGCAGAAAAAAAATAAGAAAAAAATAACGCAAACTTCCAGATTAGAGAAAATGTCTTGTGACCAACAACCTTGTTATGAAGGGTTTAATACTGGGGAATTCGGTTTTAGCATACAGAGAAAATGCAAATCCTCCACATTTGTCCTACACAGAGACTGCATAGTTCAGGAGGTATGGCGGTCCTCTACTAACCAGAAGAATGGTGGATTGATCCCCAGTTACTTCAGAAAGCGTGTTGAAGTATCCTTGAGCAAGACACTGAATTTCTAATTCCTTGGGTCAATGGGAGAAAAGAATGTAGCCTGGTGACTAAATCTGATGTATTTACATACTAAATGTTGATTTCTATGGAGTGGTTCTATAATGGAGATTATTAGATAACAGCGTAAGGAAGGGAAAACCTCCAAGATATTAGATAGGTGAGCAAAGCTGAGTGCCAAGCAGTTCAGGTCACACTTGACACAGTTACCGTGTCGAAGCAGTCGGAAAAGGCATTGCCCTTATCAATTAGTGAAACATTAACAAAGGTCAAAGGTCATATAGGTAGAGACCATAACATCTATCGACCTATTCCCTCTAGGCTTAACATTTAATGGGAAAAAAAGCTTTGAAAGCTATATTTTGTTAGTATATGAGAAATATCAGAATATGTGCAATGCTAAAATGTCCTCAACAATTGACATGACCTCAAGACAGTAGCACAAAAAGGCTGTCCTAGTTGAAAAAAACATGTCGAGATGTACCAAATACTTAAACTGCTAATGCACTGCTAGCCCTAACCCTCCTCTGTACTAGAAAGGTTTCTCATAAAAGGACCATATTTCATTTCATTCATGAATACAGAGGAATTAATACAGTTTGTGGAAAGACAACGTCCAGCTCACTGATGGAAAGCAAACCCATTCAGCAGCCTAACAGCATTGAGCCTATCTGATTCATGGTGACTTTATATTCCTGCATGCTTTTCTAAAAAGCAGTGGACCACACCTGCTGTTTGCTCAGAAAAGCTGGAAGCTGAATTCTACCTCTGTGCTTTCACAGAGGCTGGCTCTAAATACCATTAGTTGTTGAAGCCGTGACAAGAACTCTCTTAAATACCTCTCGGGACTATCAAAACCTTTACATTGCATATTGTACGCATGTACGTATGTTCAGTATGTATGTCTGCCAAATGCCTGTAATTCATGCATGTATGCATGTATGCATGTATGCACGTATGCATGTATGCATGTATGCACGTATGCACGTATGCATGTATGCACGTATGTACACACCAAACGTGTAATAAAGGGGTTGTGAGCAGACCAATACAAGCTCCCCAGTATTGGAAAATAAAATGTGGAAAGTAAAGTTTAGCACATGTGCTGAATCCGCACCTTACTTCCTGCTCCTCTGCTCTTGGATATGCTTTGTCGTGTTAAACAGACAACGTGTTCATTTTTAACTAAGATGAATAAGAAAACCAACTCAACCCTCCTACCTGTGAGTTATCCAGGGCTTCCCTGCTCGTGCCTCTCAGTGATTGGCTGCTGGGCATCCCGTTGTCAGGTGTTAAAGGCCGGTAGCCAATTAGAGGTACGTCTCTTGACTCCACCCCCGGCAGGTCCAAACCACCTGTTCGTATGCTACGGGGGAGCATAGTGCTGGCTGCCATCCGAAGTAAATATCAGGGACACATGTAAAGTTAAGATTAATGCTAGTTAAAACTTGCATTTCACTTTTTACTGTTGTATCTTAGGTCTAAATACGAGTCACAATGTGAGGCATACGTTTTAAGGCGCTTTGAGTTTTCCCTAAGCAAGAAGAGCGCTTTATAAAAATAAGGTCCATTCACCATTTAGAATGGTAACACTAGTGGTACTGGAGGAGGTAACAGGAACCTTGCAGTCAGTGTGCTCTGGTAAAGAGCACTTTAAAATTCTTTGGAATATGAAAATACAAAAATGTAAAAGAGAAAATGGTTTAAATTACCCTAACAAACCATCTCGTTTTTAAAGAAAGACGTTAACACATGGTGTAAATGGGAACACGGGGCCATTTTGGTCGCTTCTTTGTTTGACGTAATCTACATTTCATCGTTCCGACAGCAGGTCAAGATTTGAATACCTCCCCCTCCTTCCTTTTCCCTTTCCTTCTGGGGTGTTTGGATTACCGTGAAGATAAGACATCTAGTAAACACTGTTTGAGCAAATCGGGTGTCCATGGGGGGAACGGAGCGATAGAGGGGCACCAGTGACACAAACTACCACACCCATGTAGAGGAATAATCACACCCCGATGAATCACCGGGAGAAGCCGTGGCTTCATCGAGCCGTTGTTTGCAGGTCGTTCACAGCACACCACCAGACTTATAAATAATTCCAGCATGCTCTGCGCTTTCCCCAGACTGAGTGATGTGCAGCAAAATATGAGGCATGGCTGGCAGGTGGTCTTGTTGGTTACTGTAAACTGAAAGGTCACCGGTTCAATCCCATAAAGGGACAACGGGTCCATCCATCGAGGGGAAATAAATCTGAGCAAGACATCTAATCAACCTCTCAGCGACTTAATCAAAACCTGCCCTGGATCAGAGGAATGCCTACAGTCATGTAAAAATATGTTCAATTAAACTTCACCATACCTCGGATTCACCTGATTCACATTATACCCCATTCACACAGCGCTAATGTCGGCATTGTAATGTCTGTCCACTATATAAAGTGCATTCATGGCTTTAGGGGGGTAATTCAAAAAGCCAAGCATCAATGTGGACAAGGAGGTACGCTGCGAATATTATGAGCCATGTGATGAATGTAGTTTGTGTCATACCCAACGGTCCGCTCAGCGGTCTGAATGGCCCCTATTCACTCCAGATCACAGCAAACAGCCTCCGTGTGACTGAGGTGTACACAGCAGTAACCAGGTTACAGTGAAGTCACACCCCATAACGCTCCCCATTCCCTTCAAACATTCGGCCATAGGACAGTGCTATGTTGACTTCTGACGCAAATATGATCACACTGTAAGCTGCCACACCAGGATAAATCCGTCACTATAAAAGTTTGCATATCACCTTAACGACCGCTGCGTATGTACGTGATATGTTATGGTGACCGGTTATTATAGACCAGCATAGTCAGAAGGCCCTGGAATCTAGGGACGCGACCGAATTAGCAGATATGATAAACAGCGGCGAATAAATTACAGAATTAAGGGGAAAAAAACTCCAAAAAACTTACAGTTGAGTCACATTCGCTGATTGTTGCGTTTTCCTATCGCGGCCCCTGTGAATTCACACAGCAACAGTGGAACGAACAGCGTTCGGCCGCCGTGACGCGGTCACCGAGACGCGTCTGTGCCCGCCACCTCCTCTACGCCTCCTCCTCTCTCCTCCCTATCTGTGTCCCCGACACTGCTCCTCTGACCGCCTTGTGTCGTCTGATAACGCCTCATAGAGTCCCTCTCGCTCTGCCTTCTCCTTCATCCTCCCTCCTCCTCCTTCTGCTCTCTCCTCTGACGGCGTAGTTCCTGATGAGCTCCGACCCGCTCCGCCCCGTCGGCCGCTGAATGGAACAATAAGCGGTGCAATATGTGACGATGGGCTCATGTAACGGAATCGACCCCTGGGAGGGGAAGAGTTAAGGAATTCGGAGTGAAGAGCCTGATTGCTTTTTAATTCATGGGCGCCCGAAGCCACGCCTGCGCACTCTGACATTCACGTACACGCCCACCACACTCCACTGTTTCGGTGTTGCTGGGTAATAATACCCCACTCATGCTCACAGTCGCTGCTATGGATGCAGAACATACGGTGTGTTTATGCTGCGTATCTTTTTCCTTTCGAGAGCTCTATTACTTCATCAGCGCTGACAGGAACTGATGAGTCAAACAGCCCACAGGCCATAATTACCATATGCAGACTCGAAGGGTTGTATTTAAGGAAACTCTTGATGCCTTGCTAGTGGGCTACTGTGCAATTTTCGGAGCTCGGTAGGCACACGTCAGTTACCCCCCTGGCTATAGAATAGACTAGAAAGAGGTCTGTTTTATCTGTCAGGGTTTGTCCCCATGTTGTGGGGTGGATATGGATTTAGATGGAGCTTGAGGGGGATTAAGGCCGAGACTGCCCCGTGGTGGGTTTGAACCCACCGCTGAACTGTGCACTCTACCCCTGAGCTACCATGGCCATATCATGCTAACATTATTTAAGCATTACATCTGCATGTTAAATGTGTATTGGTGACTTTACTGGTAGATAGGGACCATTCTGCCACATAGCATGCCTGATAGTACAAAATGGTCCAGGTTTGGCTCAGAAGGTAGAGTGGGTTGTCTAGTGATGGGGAGGTTGCTGGTTTGATCCCTTCAGAAAGTGCGTTGAATCGTCCACAATCAAGACACTGATCCCTTAATTAGTGCCCAGGCGCTGTAGCTCCGCAGTGCTCCTGTACATGGCATAGGTTAGGTGCAGAGGAAAATGTTCCTAATAAGACTACAAAGACCAAATAAAAGGAGAGGTCTGTTTTACATGTCATGATTAGTCCCCATGTTGTGGGGGGTGTGGGGGCAAAGTTAAAAGCAATAGAGTTTTTGATACATCGTATACTGAATTCACCCGTTTTCATCATTCCAATGAATATCCATCCACACACCCAGCCATCATCAGTTGCAATGTCTGTCCCTCTTCATCAGGATTCTGTGTCTGCTGACATCGTTTGGGGTGAGGGGTGGAGGTCTGGGTCGACATACTTAGCAATAATTTGGCCCAACATTGTGGGGTTGGACCTGGAATTAGATGGAGCATGGAGGATTAAGGCTAGATGCCCTTCTAATTTTTAATGATGCCTTCCTGATGCCCCATGGAAGTTTTGAACCATAAGACCTGGCTTGTCAGTTCCTGAAGCGCCCACTCTACTATTGATACCATATCAT
>OMLC01082151.1:0-16349 GCA_900302585.1 Regalecus glesne
TTGATACGCGTATTTTCAAAACATCGCGTCTCGGTTGCTTTCAAACCCCTGAACACACTGCGGCAAAAGTTGGTCCACCCCAAGGATCGGGTCCCCCGGCACAAACAGAGTAATGTAGTGTACACTGTTAAATGCCAGGAGGACTGCAAACAGACGCTGGCAAAAAGGATGGCGCAGCATAGGAGAGCCAACACGTCGGGTCAGGACTCTGCGGTCTACACCCACCTACAGACGAGTGGCCACTCATTCAAGGATGATGATGTTCACATCCTTGATAGGGAGGAACGCTGGTTTGAGAGGGGGGTGAAGGAGGCCATCTACGTGAAGAGGGAGCGACCCTCGTTGAATAGGGGAGGTGGCCTGAGAGTACACCTATCGGCGTCTTACAATGCTGTGATCGCGAACATTCCCCAATCCTCTGTGAATGGTGCCCATTGTCACTGAATGTGCAGTTGATCACCCAACTTGCATGTGAAACCAACCTATTGTTGTGTGGCAGCAAGGTACCGTTTATAAGGAGGGGGATGTTTGCCTTCAGCTCAGACTGAAGAAGTCACCCGGTGAGTGACAAAACGTTTCTGAAACGAACCTCTGATCCAGCTGAACAGATTCACCTCTTTTGTGATATATGGTGCAATATTTTATTTTGTTCTGCATTTGCACAGAAGAGGGTGTGCTTTTGAGTGCAGTAATTGAACCACTAAAAACACAATGCACAATGATTAACACAAATTGAAAGTGATGTTTCAATTAGGGTTGTAGATATTTTCATACAGACACTCGTCATTTAACAACCTACCTATTTAACAACCACACTGACTAACAACCAGCTCTCCAAGCAGTCTGTATTGTACCCTATATGAGAACTTTGGTTGTGGAAACGGCAGCACGACATCTAAGTGTCAAGCCTCTACAATATAACATTAAAAACATTTACTAAAGATGTTATAAATGGTCCAAAATGCCAGTAGAACAATATCTAAAGATCGTTGACACAAACCCACTACCAGTATTATTGGAAAGAGCCAAGAGACCACCAATGAAGAGATCTGTGGGTCAACAACATCTTTACAACTTTTTTTAGCCACTTTCAGACGCATGATAAGCTGAAGGGTAAACAAACCATACACAGATGTCATGAACATGGTCAAATAACTAGCACCGACTAGGGTATTAAAGAGAGAAAAAAACACATGACAAGGCTTGAGATGAAACAACCAGGATGACTGCATGTGTAGTGTTGCCTTTTTTGTGTTCTCCACCTCCTGTTTTGCCACCAATACATAGTAGCATTACAGTCAAAGTAGTACGGTATGCTTGAAAGAGAAGAGAAGTGTGTCAAAGTGAACTTGACACGCTTGAGCCTTGTGATGGACTGGCAACCTGTCCAGGGTGTTTCCTTGCCTTTCACCCAATGAGAACTGACATAAAGTGGGGGGAAAGTGTTTTACCCCCTGGTAATTTTGTGACTTTGCCCCCTTACAAATAAATGAATGGTCCATACTTTTAATGGTACATTCATCTCAACAGTGAGAGACAGAATATTAAAAAATCCCAGAAAATCCCAGTATATGAATTTTAAACATGTATTTGCGTTTCATTGAGCAAAACATGACTCAGTACTTGGTGGTGAAACCCTTGTGGGCAAGCACAGGGATCAAACATTTCTTGTAGTTGGGCACTAAGTTTGGACAGATCACAGGAGTGATATTGGCTCACTCCTCTTTGCAGATCCTCTCCAAATCCTATAGGGTTGTAGGTTGTCGCTTGGCAACTCGAGGATCAGCTCCCTCCAGATTCTCTACAGTATTGTGGTCTGGAGACTGACTAGGCCCCTCAATGACCTTAATGTGCTTCTTCTTAAGCCCCTCCTTTGTTGCCTTATCTGTATGTTTTGGGTCATTGTCATGCTGGAACATCCAACCTAGACCCATTTGAGCAGGGGGACCCGGCGGGCACTACAGGATTTCAATCCATTATGGCCATCCATCCATCAATCCATCCATTGTCAACCGCTTATCCGAAATTGGGTCGCGGGGGAACTGGAGCCCATCTCCGTTCTCATTGGGCGAGAGGCGGGGTACACCCTGTATAGGTCGCCAGTCTATCACAGGGCAGAGCAGTTAGGGGGGAACAGTGTCTTGCTCAAGGACACCTCGACACGCTTCTCTACAGGACCGGGGATCGAACCTGCAACCTTCCGATCGCCAGGCGACCGCTCTACCCACTGAGCCATGCCGCCCCCTCCATTATGGCGTAGTATGTTACTAATAGTCATCTTGGTGACTGTGGTCCCAGCTGCCTTGAGATCATCAAGGAGCTCCTGCCAAGTAGTTCTGGGTTGTTCCCTCACCTTACTCATGATCAGGTTTACTCCAAGAGGTGAAATCCTGCACAGGGCCCCAGACCAAAGGAGATTAATGGTCAATTGGTGTTTCTTCCATTTTCCAATTATTTGCACAAACAGCACAAAATCAGCAGGAGGTGAAATACTTACTTTCTTCAATGTAGGCTCCACTTGCCTGTGACTCGACTTTGGAAAAGCTTTTAATGAATGGATGGATCAATAACATATTTTTTTGCCATGATCATTTAGCGAAATTTGGAAATCTTGACACCCCTTGTAGGACCTACTACAACCTCCTTTTTAACTAGACTATCTTAGTTTCCATTCCGTTTTTGATTACATACCTTGCCCAAAACAGTATTAACTGGTTCCTCTTCCTCTCCATAGCCTGGTGCCTCCAATTTCCATTGTTTGATTGTTTTATCATCACCAACCTGGTTCACACAAAATGCAAATATGATAGTGATTATGACCAAGGGTAAACAAACTATATGCAATGACAAAAGAACCTCATGTTTTTAAGCAAGTTAAATTTCTGATAATATGAAATAATTTTCCAAGGTGTAATGTAGAAAATAGTTACCGTAAAAAAGGAAGTACCACAAAATCGGACAACCATTCCCCGGACAAAACCTTCGTGCGCTTGGAGTGTTCGGATGCATTCATGTTTGGTTAGATTCCATAATTTCACCTAAAGGCCAAATTAAGCACATATTACCACACACTGTCAGAATCCCAGCAAGAATGCTTTATCTCAACATCCTCACAGAACAGAAAGCCAAGAACACTTGTTAACACCATCTACGTTATGGCAGATCATATGTGTAGGTGATAAAGGAAAAACATAATATCTCAACACACTAGAGGATGATGCCCTGCGATACACTGGCAACAGGGTGTATCCCGCCTTTCGCCCAATGAGCACGGAGCGGGACTCCAGTTCCCCTGTGACCCGATTTCGGATACGCGGGTGACGATGGATGGATGGATGGACTATAGGATGGTAGCAATGACTTATTTGTTACGTTTCTTTTTAAGGAGTCATTTGCTGCAGTCTATGCATCTTGTACTGGTAGTTTTGTGGTTTTCATCGGCTCCCATAATATTGAAGTCTTTGGCTCTCTGCATGCTCTTTGTGAAGATAATTCAGATATTACACCAAGAGTATAACAGTAGGGCCATGGTAGCTCAGTGGTAGAGCACTTGTTTCAGGAACAGAAAGGCCAGAGGCAGCGGGTTCAAAGCCACTGCAGGGCACCAGGAAGGGCATCTGGCCTTAATCCCCCAAGCTTCTTCTAAATCTGTGTCCACCCACACAATATGGTGACCAATTGTGACATAAAATGGACCTCTCCCACCAAGACTATAAAAGATCCAAAGCATTAGCACAACACTTCATGAAGGTTTGTTCAGCCCAATTATAGTTGCAATCAAAATTATTCAACCCCCACTGCAAATCAGGTTATTAGTCAAATACACAAACTAACAATTGTTTACAAAAACAAATCAAACAAGAATATTTTAAATGGCTCAACGCAACTAATATTACAAGTGGTTTCTCCAAATTCAACAAAAAAATGCTGCTTTTAATGTCACAAAAAGAGGTGAATCAGTTCAAATGGATCAGAAGTTTATTTAGAAATGTTTCGTCACTCACCAGGTGACTTCTTCAGTCTAAGCTGAATGCAAGCATTACCCATTCAACTTCTGATCCAGTTGAACTGATTCACTTCTTTTTGCAATTTCCATACCTGGATTATTGAGAACGCATCAAGACGCTGCTTTTAATGACTACAGCAGTCTCAAAATTATTCAACCCCCTAAATAGAATCCCTCATAAGAGCACACTTTTGTGAATCAGGTGTGGTCTCATCACACCAGATGCAAGCAATCAAGGGCTCCATTAGTTGTATTAGGTGTGCTGGAGACAGACGGCCTCAAATATCTGGACTGTTGACTATGACATTTCATTCTATGTTAGAAATATGGCTAATTCAAGAGAATTGTCCAAAAAGTTCAGAGAAGAGATCATGGACTTGCACAAACAAGGAAAAGGATATAAAGCTATAGCAAAGGCACTGAATGTTCCTAGAGATACAGTTGGAAGCATAGCTAGAAAGTTTAAAATTAAAGGAACAGTTGCTACACTGCCTGGACGTGCCGGAAAGAGGAAACTATCAACGGCTGCCACTACAGTCCTGAGGAGGCAAGTAGTAGGAAACCCTCGACCGACTGCAAAAGACCTGCAGCAAGACTTGGTTACATCAGGCACTGAGGTTTCAGTTTCAAGAGTACGGTGCATACTAAACGCTGAGGGTTCCATGCCCGAACTCCAAGACGTACACCACTACTGACCCAAATGCACAAGAAAAGTCAACTCCAATTTGGATTGAACATCTGGAGGAAGAAGAAGAATGAAGCATACGCTGAAAAGAGCACCCTGCCATCTGTGAGGAGACTGAAGGTTGGGCATCATTGGACGTTCCAGCAGGACACTAAGGCTTGGTTTCAGAAGAAGTCCTGAAAGATTTTAGAGTGCCCATCACATTCACCTGACTTGAACCCTGTTGAAAATCGTTGGTGGGATTTGAAAAATGCAGTTGCAGCACGCAAATCCAAGAGTATCAGTGAGCTGGGGACCTTTGCCTATGATGAATGGGCTAAGATTCCTCAGGAACACTGCCAGAAGTTGGTGTCTAGCTATGCATCACATTTGCAGCAGGTCATAACAGCAAAAGGGTGCTCTACCAAGTACTAAAAGATTTTTGTCATGAGGGGGTTGAATAATTTTGAGACTGCAATAGTCATTAAAAGCAGAATCTTTGTTGAATTTCGGAGAAACCACCTGTAACATTAGATGTGTTGAGGTATTTAAATGTTCTTGTTTTATTTGTGAACAGCTGCTAGTTTGTATATTTGACTAATAAACCTAATTTGTAGTGGGCTTTTAATATTTTGATTGCAACTGTATGCCTACACAGTGCAACGAATTGAAAGGATGATTCAGCTGACCTTTTTTCTTCAGTGCAGCCTATCTGTGCCTGATAATATTTGTTCGTTATGATCATAATTACTATGCTGAAAGTGATGATGCTGACATTACGTATTACATTAAGTATGTCACCCCCTGCTGATTTTGTGACTTTGCCCCCTTACAAAGAAATGAACGGTCTATACTTCTTATGGAAGGCTCATCTTAACAGTGAGACAGAATTTTTTTTAAATCAACAAAGGAGTGGCTCAAGAGGAAACACATTAAGGTCATTAAGTGGCCTAGTTCATCTCCGGACTTCAAGCCTATAGAGGAGTGTCAAACTGATCCAGTAAAGGGCCAGTGTGGGTGCAGGTCTTTGTTCCAACCAAGCAGATACACACTTGCGTCTACCGTATTTCTCGGGCTATAACGTGCACCGAATTATATGGCGCATTATCAATTAACATTTCAATAACATGTCAATTTTCCTACATAAGCGGCGTCGTATTATAAGGGGGGCTACGGTCTTCGGACGGGAGGTCTCTCTCTGTGTGTGTGTGTGTGTGTGTGTGTGTGTGTGTGTGTATATGTGTGGGTGTGTCTTGTCTTTACATTACAGGCATTTAGCAGACGCTCCTATCCAAAGCGACGTACCAGAAGTGCATAGGGGATTAATGTTGTTGTGCTTTATTCAAGCGGTTATCAAGTCACCGCTGTTTTTGGAGGGAGTCCCTGGGAGCCCACCCCTTCCGCCTGTCCACCTGAGTTGGTGGACAGCTAAGGGTGTTCCGAGGCATTGCCCGCAGTGTGCGTGATTTCGTTACCTGTGCGATTTCTATCAGTTTGTGAAACTGAATTGTTTGGGGGTCCTTATACACACACTATATTATTACCAGTATGTTTAAGCATGGTACTGGTATGTAGTATCAATCTGCAAGGCCTCTGACTACGTTAGCTGTAATGCTCCGTTAATCCATCAAGCAGTGCGGCTCCGTAGCTTATCAGAGTGGTAGCCTACAAAATTTTTGACAAATTTGTGAGCGCCGTGTACCACATAAAATCGGTTTGAGGTCAGTAAACACAACCAGAATTAATACATAAGGCACTCCTGATTATAAGGCGCACTGTTGATTTTTGAGAAAATTTAATCATTTTAAGTGTGCCTTATAGCCTGAGAAATACGGTAGACCCAAGTGTGTATCTGCTTGGTTGAAACAAAGACCTGCACCCACACTGACCCTTTACTGGATCAGTTTGACACATGTGCTACAGAGGATCTGTGGCGGGAGCTCAAGCCTCGAGTTGCCAAACTACAAACCTTAAGGATTTGGAGAGGATCTGCAAAGAGGAGTGGACCTTTCCAACCACGGCCAGAGGTCCTAAGTTAGTGGAGCATAATTGGCTAAGCCTGACATGGGTATATAGTATTCTGGGTTTACTAGTGTTCTCCTCTGGGTCGCCCAGGCGCTCGCAGTTTAGTGAACAAAAGTACTCTGCTTCGATGGACAAGATAGTGAGAGCTAGTTGTCATATGACTTGGAGGACTCACATGCTATGGCTTCCTCCTTCCTGTTGACGTTCTCGAGTAGTATCAAAACGACTGACCCGGCAGTAAGCAACACGGGGAATTTGGGTGGGGTAAAAATGTGGGATAAAATTTAGAGAAAAAAAAGAGGAGTGGGCCGAAATCCCTCCAGTGATCTGCGCAAACTTAGTGGCCAACTAACGAGGAATGTTTGACTACTGTGCTTGCAAACAAGGGTTTCTCCGTCAAGTACTTAGTCACATTTTGCTCAGGGGTCAAGTACTTTTTTAACCCTCAATAAAACACACAAAAATGTTTGATATTCATATACTGGGATTTTATGGGACTTTTTTATATTCTGTCTCTCGCTGTTAAGATGAACCTACCATGAAAATTATAAACCGTTCATTTATTTGCAAGGGGGCAAAGTCACAAAATCAGCAGGGGATGAAATAATTATTTTCCTTACTGTATAAAGTAGAACACCAACGAAAATGTTCTTGTTTAGCATGCATATTTTTCAGTCTATCATCTAGCTGGCTGCTGTCACTTCTGTTGCTTATTACCCACTAAAGGACACATTGTTAATACAAGTTGCCAAATGACATTACAAAAATTAGGATTCAAAACGCAAATAGCATCATCCAAACAGGCACTGTATTATGAAACGCGTTTATTGACTACTTCACATAGCGTATTCAGTGTGCGAGTGTCATTTCACATGCATCTATCTTTACATCACTGTAATCGCTAATGATATATCACTCACTCCTTGTCGGTTATCAAACCTGAATTCCATACTTTTCTACAGCCTTACTACATTCAATAAGATGATGTTATATATATAGTAACTAGATACCTCGCCGTCACAGGAGCCAGAGAGCAGAGTGGAGAGACTCTTGGTGTGCGAAACCATGCAGCTGACTCCATCTCTATGACCATCAAGGGAGGCCAGGAAAGGCTTGGCGAACACCCTGTCCAGTTTAGTAGCATTCAGAGCCCGGGTATACTCTCGCGGTACCTCAAACGGATGGAGGGATGGGTCGTAGTTTCTGGGGACTATAAACAAAAACAACAGCCAAACTTTTATAATTAAGATTAAATGTACTGACCGATTTGAATAACTGTATTGGCTGTCTATCATTATCCAATATGTTGTCTGCGATGCATGTTTAAGGATACTCGGTATTTCATTAACACACGTAATATGACAGCTGTGGCCGGCTATATCAATTCCTAATAACTCCACTAGTTTGCATTGATGTAAATGATTTCCACTGCATCACCCCCAAATACAAAACTTGTTGCCTCTGTTTTTCTTTACATCCCCGCTAACAACTGTTAGCTAGCTAGCTAGCCAGATGAACGTCAGTAAACTTGATTCGACTTACCACGTTGTATATCATATTTAGTCTCACGGACGTAGTCGTCTGGATTCCTGGATAATATTTTAACTTTCATAATTTGTATAAGAACTAAAATGGAATAAAATGAATGACCTATAACATTTATACTAATGGTTGTAAATGTGGGATTCTAGTACCCATGTGTTTGATGAGTGATGTGACGTAGATAACCTGCGCCAATGCATTGTGGGGTTGAGCTGCGTCACGAGAGTCGCTGGTGGAAAGGTCAAGTTAGCCATGGATGTATCCTGACGCACTCTTGTCGAACCGCATGTCAAATACGTGGGTCAATTAAATTCACTAAGAGGTTTGGCGAAAGGAATACCATAAATCAATCCGATTTTTCCCTGGCAATCTGAGTGCCATGCCACCATGTGTACTTTCGAATAACATTTTAACCCGCCGGAGGAAACCACGTTAGACATGGGGTCTGCCCCGAATCACGGTGGCGTTGAAGCAACAGAATCCTCCGTCCACCCTGGCACTAATTTCAGTTTAGTGGGACATTTTAAGCATGTCTTAAGCCATGTTAAATTGGAGAACCTTGCTGCAGGACTCGGTGGAGGAGTGGTATCAACATTGGTGCTTCATCCTCTGGATCTTGTGAAAATCAGGTTCGCAGGTGGGTTTATACCGAATTGTCACGTAGTTTCTGCCACAGACTGCTCACTGGCTTTGATGACCCGCATGCTGCACTCCACTTGAAGGCATTTTTTGCTCCAACTACCTGTCCATGTTACACATTGGAATTTTCAGTACCGCCCTCAAAGAAATTTTGATACGCACTAATAATGCTCTTTTCTCATCTTTATGCAGTAAGCGATGGTCTGGAGTTGAGACCTAAATATACTGGCATTTTTCATTGTATGAAGAGTGTTTGGCAACAAGAGGGACTTAGAGGACTTTACCAAGGAGTGACACCAAATATTTGGGGTGCTGGAGCATCATGGGGTCTTTATTTCTTCTTGTAAGTAAGGCCAGTGCACTGTTTTCCTCATGCTGCTTAAAACGGTACTATGGCAGTCAGCACTCTAATGTTTTTCCTCCCAGTACTTTGTGCTGTTTCTTATCTTAATAGATACTACCAAAAAGATGAACAAGTAGGGGTTAGCAGTCAGCAATATGATAACATTTACATCATCTTTAAAAAAATATATTAACATTTGGTTACATGGAGTGTAGGAAATATAATTTTGGAATTGACCACAATCCATCAATGCCACATGGACACCCAAAGCTTACTCCACAGGTATTCAGTTCACATTCCCTGCTCGGTAATGTTCCTGCCAAACTATTGTCCGCTATTAGGTTTAAGCAATAATATATCAAGAATAATGAGTTTGATCTGTGATCATTTGATAATTTTGTAAGCCATATCTGTTTCACGAGGCTGGTAAATCATGATGGCCATGTTAAACATGTATCTTTTTCCAGTTTGTAGCCACATTTTATTAAAATGATGTTTGTGAAGTTCAAGATAAGCATGCACCTTTTTAAAGATAATAACTAAGTCAGACATGATTAATGCAACAACTCAAGAAGAATTTATCATAAAATGGTTATAATTGGATTATCATTAACACGTTTTCATCAGCTAAATGTGATGCTTTTCGTTGTACCCATATTTTCATAGGGTTTTTGTTTGTTTTTCTGCTGACTTCAAGGGAAGAGCTTAAAGTGAAAATGTCACTCTTTAGATATCCATCTTTTTTGGAAAAATGCAAAGGCAAAAAGAAATCTCCAATACTTTACTGACCAAGCTATTTTCATCATATTGATTGAGAATTTAACCAATGTTTTTTTAAAAAAAAAAGAAATTTAATAATCATGGATGTGAAGTCAGTCAAAATAGACTCATAATCAAGTGGTGGAGCATATTATAAAATCCTTGATTCAAATGAACCATTTAGTAGACATATAAAAATTGAAATCTGCTCCACAGTATGATATAAAATAATAAATCCATGTAGAGGAACGTTCAGCATTTTATCACTGGATGAGAATACTTGTCTCCGAGTTATTTAACCTTATTACTAGAATTTCAAAAAGTAGTTATACCTTTTTTCTTGGCTTATCATTGCTATTTATTCAAAGGCTAATCCTTTTTAGTAATAATAATAATAATAATAATAATAATAATTAAGGTTGGTTTTTACATGTTGGTCCCCATAATGTGGGGGTGGACATGGACTAACTAGATGGAGGGTGGGTGATTAATGTCATGGTTGGATCAAACCCGTGACACCTGGGTTGTTATTTCCCAAAGCACACACTTTACCACTGAGCTATCATGACCCCCTTTTATCAATGATAATACTAATAATAATAAGTAATAGTAAAACATTTTACTGAATTCCACCTTTCATGACACTCAAGGTCATCTTACAATAAAAAAAAACTTCAATGGTGCCAATAATTTTGTCTAGCTATATGGGCTTAACTCATAACTAACTGTATTTTATATTTGAGGTGTCCTATTTCCCATGTTGTCTCCCCTACAGTTACAATGCTATTAAAGCATACACAAAGGAAGGTCGTCAAACAGAACTAAGTCCCACAGAACATCTGGTGTCAGCTGCAGAAGCAGGTGAGTCCTACTTTTATCCCCCTCACTAACACTGATCATCAATACTGAGTCCTCAATAATAGCTAAATCGTACAACTCTGTCTTGTATGTGACTGACAAGTCAAAATGATCTAATTTCTCCTTTATTCGTTTTGGCATGATAAGTCACATGCATCAGTTTCCTGAATGCTTTACCCAGAGGGTTGAAAGCCCTCTCAAAAGCTTAACTGGTCAAAACTGGTAAAGGCATGAGAAAGACTGACCTCTTTCTGTCATAGCATGTAATTCTCAAGTGACATTCATTAAATGTATTAAGAAAGGCATGAAGGAAAAGAGTTGGTTCATGTGTGGTTTACACTTCCCCAATGTAAGTCTGAAAGAGCAAATTTAGTTATTATGTTAATTAAGTTGACATCCCGGACCCATACCGTTAGATGTGATCTTTTAATGCTACCCTACAATG
Source organism: Regalecus glesne (assembly GCA_900302585.1). Lineage (NCBI taxonomy): Eukaryota > Metazoa > Chordata > Actinopteri > Lampriformes > Regalecidae > Regalecus > Regalecus glesne. The sequence continues at coordinate 11,282 of OMLC01082151.1, forward strand.
CCAGTTCCTACTTAATTGACACCTATTTAATAAAGAAATTGATCTATGTAATTTCATGCTTGCTTTTTCTGTGTCAAGGAATAATGACACTCACCCTAACTAATCCAATATGGGTGACTAAGACCAGGCTGGTGCTACAGTATAATGCTGATGCAACCAATAAACAATACAAGGGTATGGTTGATGCGCTGGTCAAGATTTACCGCCATGAGGGTGTGCCTGGACTATACAAGGTGAGACTGGTCGAACTTGATTAGATCTTCTGTGGCAATACAAAAAGAGTATATTAACTAATCTTAACTAATAATGAAATCATATCATAAAGAAAGGTTTCCTGTTTAACCGGCACTGTCCTTCTATAGGAACTAGTCTTGCATCAGATAAGTTGTCATTCTCCCATGTTAGGGATGAAGTTAGGTTAATTACCACCAGAGGGCTCTACTTCTCCATGTTTAATAAATTACAATATCCCTGTGGTATGGTATCTTCCTCAAGTACACTTGAGTAAGATACTGAAGCCCTAAATGCACCCCGCTTACTTCAGCTGCCCACTGCTCCTATAATAGGTTACCTACAGAAGAAAAATTTCATTTTAAGAAAACAATGACCAAATAAAGTGGCTTCCCTTCCTTCCAATTCATCAGTGATTGTTGAAAGGGTCTGTTGGGATTAGGCATAATTTGCCGGAGCGTTGTTATTTATGTTTTATATCCTGACAGCATATATTTTATATTAAATTGAGGAAATGTGTCTAGCAAATGACTAACCGACCATACGCATGTTAAAGGGGTATATTCCTGGCTTGTTTGGAACATCCCATGGAGCCCTGCAGTTTATGGCCTATGAAGAGCTTAAGAGAGACTACAACAAGTACAAGAAAATGTCTTCTGATGACAAGCTGGTAAGTCACTAAACCCATGAACCTCCAATACTATACATTTGTTCACTCTGGTTTACCTCATGTATGACCTGTGACATGCAACAATATGGTTCAAAAATCATGAATCCATACCTGATGATTGGTATTTGGGAAAATCAACTCAACAGTACTCTTTAAGCATGCCCAATAATCTAGGCAAGGAAATCACAAAAAAGTTTAATCTTTTTTTAATTTATTTTGTGACCAACTCAACGTTTTTTCTACCCCGTGCTGTTCACTATTTGGTTCTCTCTTATGATGTTTTATACATGCACTCACATGCGCCTCTCACATTATCCCCTATCAATACAGAATCCACTGGAATATATCACAATGGCAGCATTATCCAAAATATTTGCTGTGGCTACAACGTATCCATACCAGGTGGTCCGAGCTCGCCTGCAGGACCAACACAATAAATATCGTGGGGTCACCGATGTCGTCAGAAGGACATGGAGGCATGTTACCCGTCTACACACTGCCTTTACTCATACTTTAAATACACTTATCCCAAAGCGATAAAAAAATAGATTTCATGCAAGTTAGTTGAAAATGTCAATCAAACATCGTTGAGGATGCAAGGAGCAGAGGTGAAGAGGCTGGATGAGTTTAAATACTCAGGGACAACTTTTTAAAGTAATGGAGAGTGCAGAAGAGAGATGAAGAAGAGAGTACAGCCAGGGTGTAACGAGGGGAGAATAGTGTCAGGGGGGATTTGTGACAGAAGGGTACCAGGAACAGTTAAAGAGAAGGTTTACAAGATGGTGGTAGTGAGACTACCCATGTTGTATGGTTTGGAGACAGTAGCACTGACAAAAAGACAGGAGTTGAAGCTGGAGGTGGCAAAGCTAAAGATAATAATATTTTCAATGGGAGTGACAAAGAAGAAGAAATTCAGAAACAGTATATTAGAGGGACAGCTCAGGTTGGACGATTTGGAGACGAAGCAAAAGAGGCAAGATTTAAATGGTTTGGACATACCCAAAGGAGAGATGTTGGGTATATTGGGAGAAGGATGCTGAACATGGAGTTGCCAGGCAAGAGGAAAAGAGGAGGACCAAAAAAGGAGGTTTACAGATGTGATGAGGGAGAACATGCAGGTGGCTGGTGTGACAGAGGAAGAGGCAGAGGAGGGAAGATGGAGATGAATGATCTGCTTTGGCAACCCCAAACAGGAACGACCAAAAGTAGTAGTAGTAGTAATTAAAAATATCAAACATAAATGAGAAGTACTTTTTATATTTGAGAAAGACTACTTAAAGAAATGAGAAATATCCTCCGATTTTAACACTGGTATTTTAAGGGAAACAGTTTTGAGATGCTCTTCTCAAATTCCTACTCTGATGTTTCCGTTGGATACAGCCTATGTTCTGTTTTACTTGTGAAGTATGCCTTTTGTTGTAGCATCATATTTACATGACTTGTTAGCATCTTCAGACTTCATACAATCTGTTTCAAGTTTCCCCAATGGTCCATAGGACCTTACGGAGTGTTGTTATTGGATTGTTGGCATTATACTATTGTCATTATGTTTTCAATGTCTTCTCAGGAATGAAGGTGCCGTGGGGTTTTATAAAGGAATCATCCCCAACCTGATCCGCGTCACCCCAGCTTGCTGCATCACCTTTGTTGTGTATGAAAATGTATCTCGCTTCCTCTTAGGGAAAACCATATGAGGATATGAAAAGAATCATGGAGACATCAAATGGATGCTGACATGGGTACCACAGTGACAGACATACAGAGGAAAAGACTAATATTACCTGACATAATCAGTTGTACTAGGATTCAGGAAGTTGATAGTTAAGAAAACCGCTTTCATCACAGTTCCATGACTGAATGAGGTTGAATAGCACATGGTGTACTTTGATCTGAACATTAATTTTGGATTGCCATTGAAGCGTTGTAGAGTTAAGGCATTCCAGCTCAAGCCACAAGTTTTAACAACCACTTTCTGTCTGCCTCTCACCACAAAACACTCAACCATGAGAAGAAAGATGTTATAAACATCAAAGCGCACAGGAGGCTCATGAATGTTATCAATTGGGTTTTTAAGTAATATTAGTCAAACTCTTTAACTTATTGTTGTCTTTGAGTGAGCAGCATCCAAAACGAAATGCTTGGTTGTGGTGCTTGTGCTCAGTAGAACCTCTTTAGCAAAGGGACAATTTCATTTTCATTCGTCTTCCACATATTATTTAAGAGATTTTTTTGCCAAACATTTCTTTTTTCCTCTAAAAACTTGTGATTGCATTGCTATTACAGAAATTTGTTGCAGTCTAAGCTGACCTTGTCAGTAATTGCTGCATGCTCATGTTTACATGGAGTTAATAAAAGTGCTGTAAAAAGATTGTTACTGGAAATGGGAAACTACAAATTTTAGTATGTATGTATGTAATGTATTGAATGAAAGAGATTACAAGGAGTCGCAAGTGGGATTTTTACAAAAGATGTCTTTATTAACAGTAATAATGCATACGCTACGTGTAAACACATCACATTTCTTGCATACATCAGTAATTTACCACATTTTTCCTTGTTTACATCAACAGTACCCAGAAGCAGAAGGACAGTACAGAATTTATTATTCCTGGTATATAAAACAATACAGTACTTTTGTTTAACAACCTGTCGGCTACTATAAATTTAAAACAAGACATTCAAGTTGACACTTGTTATATTTCAGCCAACCACACCTTATCATTTTGGGTAGCTGGATGACACACCGTGCTCCATGCCTGGTCCCTCCCTCTCGGTGAGGTTCTTTATTTTGGCAGTTCCTCTATGATAATCCTGGATACAGAGTTCCATCCAGTTGATGCGTCACCTCTGGGGTAGTCTGCGCAGGTCCCCACCCAGATGGCCACATCCACCAACCCTGCTTTGATGCCCTCACACATCCCCTCCACTAGAAAGACAAAAAAGAGCACAAGTTTCAAAGTAGAACAAGTAAAATTGAGCACCAATAATACATGCCAAATGAGACACTAATAGCTTTATTTTCTAATTCAGTTGTTGACTTTCCAGCCTGTATAAAACACCAAACAAAGATAAAACTGTACTTAACTTTACAGTCTGAATCCTGCTGCATGCAAACACACAGCTAGAACTTCTCAAGTTTATAGCAGCATCTGCTGTTGCCACATGCCCAAAGTATATTGTGGTGACTAGATTGTACCAAGAAGATGGAACAAAATGAATAGGCTAAGTTTGAAGTCGAGAGTCGCCACTAGCATGTAAAATTGGGGGAATTCTTTCAGTGAGTAAGCAGTGAGTAAGGTTACTGGCACAGAACAGACTAAACATCAGTAAGCTCAAAATGAAGTTAACCCCTTTGCTACTGATATTGGTTTGTTTTATTCTGTTGCTTTTTTCTCTTATACAATTTGGATTGGACCATGGGCCTCGTTTCAAATTTTCAAGAACTTTGTCATTGTGTGCGCACAAAAAGTCGTGTCAGCGTCAAATGGTGCTTAGAGAAAATGAAAAGACAAGAGATCAGAAATATAAAATCAGCAATGGAAAAGTACAAGGTGTAAATGATAAACAAAAAATAAAAGCAACAAAGTACAGTATACTAATCAGGAGTTGCCCAAGGTGAGAGACGCCGGGCAGGTGTAGGGATTCTCATAAGACCCCGGCTGAGGACCACTAAATTGGAATTTAACCCTGTGGATGAGAGAGTCATGTCCCTACGCTTTAGGATTATGGGAGGAAAAACTCTGACTGTTGTCTGTGCCTATGCACCAAACAGTACTTCAGAGTATTCAACCTTTTTGGAGACCCTGGATGGAGTCCTGAATGGAGCTCCTGTAGGGGACTCTATCATTTTACTGGGAGACTTCAATGCACATGTGGGTAATGATGGAGACACTTGGAGGGGTGTGATTGGGAAGAACGGCCTCCCTGATTTGAACCCAAGTGGTGCTTTATTGTTGGACTTTTGTGCTAGTCATGGATTGTCCATAACAAACACCATGTTTTAACATAAGGATGTTCATAAGTGTACATGGTACCAGAGCACCTTAGGGCAAAAATCAATGATAGTTTTTGTAATTGTATCATGTGATTTAATGCCACTTATTTTGGACACTCGGGTGAAGAGAGGAGCAGAGCTGTCAACTGACCACCATCTAGTGGTGAGTTGGG
>OMLC01082156.1:0-16040 GCA_900302585.1 Regalecus glesne
CTCACAGAGACTCAATGGCTGTCTCACTACACAACTTATACCCTCAATTCCCCTTCCACATCTCTCTGCCCTCCTCAGCCCATGCCTCCATCCTTCCCCTGCGAGTGGACACAACACACAAGTTGGCTCTGGCTGGTTAGTTGGTAGTTGCCGTGTTTCCATCACCTCACTTGTTTATCAGGTTCTCACTTTGTGAATAACACTTGTACTGAGGATGGGTGTTACCAAGGTTACTGCAGTGGCAGTAAATAACTGTGGCAGCTGTGGCTGGGGACTCTAGTCAAGCAAAACGATATCGCCGTAGAAACACAGGAGTAGTAAACAAACCCGGTTATTCCCAATAGTGTAAGCACAAGCAAATTGGTAACAGGCAATGAAAAGAGGAATAGAGGGAGCCCAATTCCCTGGGCAGGTAGAGATGTCAGCTCTCTCTCTCTCTCTCTCTCTCTCTCTCTCTGTGTGTGTGTGTGTGTGTGTGTGTGTGTGAGAGAGAGAGAGAGAGAGAGATTGGTGCACACTGTGATTGTAGGATAAACAGATATATTCGATAAACAGCTCTACAGGAAGACTGGTTGTGTGCTTACTATTGGGAACCACACGGACCACGGACTCAAATCACAGTCTCTGTTTAAAGTTATAAAAATTTACTCTCTATGCTTTCAATTTATGCTGAGGGCTCAGGACCAGTGAAGAATGTCCGGATTGTAATCTACACTATAATGTGTCTGTGGCCATCTGTGCCGCAGTGTGTGTGTGTGTGTGTGAGTGTGTGTGTTTGTGTAGTGGCCTGCATGATGTTTGTGGTTTGCCCATGTGGCTGGTGCTGTATTCATCTCTCAGTCACCCAAAAGCAGATGTCACCAGGACGACGGAGGGGAGCGGCAGATTGCCGTGGCGACCGACTGGCGGCAGGTTGAAGGTGTCTCCGCCCTGCGGTGCCCAGCAGATGGAAGCTGAGGTCATTATCTGCAGCTCTGTTCATCTTTCTACCCCTCCTCTCATTCTCTCTCACCGTCACCTTCCACTGTTCCGCATTACTGCAAAGAAACAGCGTGGTTCAATTATGTAACCTTTTGTTATTTTCATGAGATACAAACACTTCAAAGAGAGGTTGACGTCACTCTGACACAGAGGCCAAGTCAAATCGACTCCTCTTATTGGTTTGGTTTGCCTTATAATGAAATATCATCTGGTTCTTGTGCAATTCTTATTGTACATACATATAACAAAATGGCATCTCTGCATTTAACCCATCCTAGTGTATAGGAGCAGTGAGCAGCTGCAGCACCCGGGGACCAACTCCAGTTCTTTTTCCTATTGCCTTGCTCAGGGGCAAAGGCAGGAGGATTAACCCTAACATGCATGTCGTTTTGAGGGTGGGAGGACACGGGATTACCCGAAGGAAACCCACCCAGACACAGGGGGAACATGCAAACTCCACATAGAAAGGATCTGGGACAGGACTTGAATCCAGGACTTTCTTGCTGTGAGGTGATAGGGCTAACCCCTGGACACCGTGTATTAAAATGTGGTTCAATGCACTTTACATCCAATTAAATCACGGAAATAAAACCGCCATGATTCCTATTGTATTAACCCTAACATGTGTGTCTTTTAGATGGGGGGGGGTGACTGGAGCATCCACAGGAAAGCAACACAGATACGGGGAGAACGTGTAAGCTCCACACGGAAAAGAACTGGGTCAGGATTTGAACCCGGAACCTTCTTTTGGTGCGAACAGCCGTGCTGCCCAACGCAAACAGATAAAAATGTCTTCTTTACCTCGGCCACAATAACAGAAGATTGAGGAAAGAAGGATTAACTATAAGTGCTCTTTGTTCCCTGCTCTCCATCTCAGAGCCACTCCATCTCTATATAGCCAGCAGCAGACAAAGCTATGCCCCCCCCCAAAAAAAAGTAGCCAGTGATAAGTGGCCGGTCAGAACAAATAAACTATGTCAACAACCACGGGCAGAAAGTGGGCCAGCCTGAGATGGAGTGCAGTTTGTTTTCTTATGCCAGCATAGGGAAAAAAAAATCCTCGTTTACTGTTGTTGTTATTGAGGCTTTTCCATTAACAAGCTCTGTGGGCAGTAAGAAGGACATGGATGGATTTTTGTGTGTGCATGCATTGTTATGCTATGTTTCTGTGTTGGGTCTCTGCTGCAGACAGCTGTCGCAAACAGAGGGATCCCTTCAGCGCTGGAGCAGCAGGCACACAGTGGCCAGCTAGCAAGCTATGAGCGTCAGCAATTATCCTCCTCAGCCCCCTCGGGCTACAGTATATTGAGCAAATTTCACTTCCTGTGCGCCTGCTGCTGGTCAGTGGTTCTCTCTTGATGGTTTCCTCTCCTCTCGACACTAAATATGAACCAGACACACACGCTCTGACTGTGTGATTACAGTGCAGTTTTGTTGAGGCCGTGGTTATTTCTTTACGTGGTAATGCTATGATGTTTGTAGCCCTGGTCCCCCATGTGCAAACGCTGTTTGTTTGCTCTCTTGGTTGAAGCTGGATTGTTACCGGATTTAACCGCGTACGGGCCACTTCTGCACTGCGAGAGGTGAACCGTGTTGGTCTTTTTACAGCTCTCGGAGACATGTGGCACACAGACGTGCCTCCCTAACCCTAACTAGGGCGTTGGTGTCTGCATGGCCATAGGCTTTATTTTTATAGTGCTACTGAAATGATCAAAGGTTGGACTTGTGTGCGATTACTTTTTATGGAGTACATTCAATACGACTACTCGCTAACACTGCTAAAAAGTGTAATTTCTAACTGCTGCTATTCTGTTTGACTCGATAGAATCTAATATGGAGCTTTTTTAAAGCTTCCCGGGCGATGCAAGTTTGAGGCCTATTTTTTTGTTCTTTTTCGCCCACATTTTTTCATGCAAGTTTTCAACTCTGTTCTCACTGGATTTCTTATTCACTTATCTGATGATGGAATGAGTTGTTACTCAGAAAGCATCATCATTCATGCATCATTAGAGCTGTCGTGGATACATTTTCGCCCTCCCCCCAAGTGTTTCCAAGCGTTTCTATTTCCCACCCAGGGATGCCAAGGCCAGCAGAGCTCAGGAGGTAGGTCGGTTGTCTAGTAATCAGAGATCAGTGGTTTGATCCCCGACCCCTGCTGGAAGTGTGTCAACGTGTCCTTGAGCAAGACACGGAAGCCCTAACTGCTCCCTGAGCACTGCAGTCTGGTTGCCCTCACTACTCCTATACAATAAGACGGGTTAAATGTTGAGAACAAATCCCATTGACCTTGGTTGTGTGGTAATAAAACACATTCACTATTGTTGTTTGCACTGTAGTCACAAAGACAACCATTAGCAGTCTGGCTACCATCCAATACCTTTACAGTTACCAAAAATATGACAGAGGAGAAGCACATACAAAGCAAATAATATAGGAACCAAGACAGTACCCTGAGGCACAGGACACAGAAAAACTCTTACCCAAGAGATAGAAGGAGAACCAAGCCAGGGTGTTTCCAGAGACATCCATCCACTGCCTAAGGCTTTCTTTGAGGATACTGTGATCTGCAGTATGAAAAGCTGCACTGAAATCCAGCAACATCAAAACAGTGCGTTTAGCCACATCAGAAGATGTCATGTCATTAGAGACTCTGAAAAAGAGCTGTTTTAGAGGAATGGTTCTAACAGAAGCCAGATTGGAATTCCTCTGAAATGTTTTGTGCAGTTGAGACAGCAATGATCTGTTTGGCAATAACTTTCTCTGATTCTTTTTTAGATAAAAGGCAGCTTAGATATATGCCTATAGTTTTAGAGAAGGGATGAACCAAGGTTAGTTTTGTTTTCAAAGGAGACCAAACATCTGCATACTTAAAACAAGCTAGGGCACAACCAGATTGCTACAGAGAGCTATTCATAATAGAGACCAGGCACCGTCCAGTAGACCCAAGTACATTTTTTAAGCAGGGTAGTTAGTAAAATATCTACAAGGCTTGAAGAAAGTTTGATGTGGCCTACCAGATCAACGAGGTCGTGCAGAGAAATAGGTGAGAAATGATCCAAAATCGACATCTAGGTTGGATAAGCGGGACATGTGAGTAGAGGTGGGGATGATGCTAGCCCTGACGTCTCTAGTTTTATCCACAAAGAAAGAGAGTCACTGCAAATCACTTGAAAAGACTGGCACATCAGGAGGTGTAGAGGTGGCAAGGTTGCTGATGGTGTCAAAAAAAAGACTTTATGGCTGCATTTACTGGGGGAAATCGGGTTAGCCAAGTATTAAGCCCTCATATCCTCAACCATGTTGTTAAAGTCAGTTAAAAGGTCTTTGTAATAGAGACGATGAAAATGGAATCAGAGTTCGACCCAACAAAGGAGCCCGCTCTATTGAGCTCTATCCCTCTCCCTCTTCATCTTCTTTGCCTTCTCTGTCAATGGGGTTCTTTTTCTCTTGTCTTTTTCTATGGTCTCCTTGGATGTTCCACCGTCTGCCATTTCCGCTACTGGAGAAAGCTGTCAATAGTTACTGGGGAAAACACAAGTGACATCCTCTTCCTGGTTTGATTGTGTAATGATTGATACACGTGGTGCCTCAAATCGAGTCTTCGTTTCCCCATGAGATCCTACCTGCTGGTAGACAAGATGACATAGTGAAAGTTAGGCTTACAGGGAAACAATCGAAATAGTGTCATAATTCTATAGCTATTACACTGTGCGATAAACATTTGCGTCATACTATAGGGGCGGCTTGACTCGGGAGGTAAGGTGGTCATCTAGTAATTAGAGAATTGGTGGGTCAATCCCTTGGTTCTGCAGAAAGGGTGTTGAAATGTCCTTGAGTAAAGGACTGGCCCACTAACTGCTCCCCAGGTGCTGCTCCTATACAGTAGAATGGGTTGAATGCAGAGAAGAAGCTTCTCATTCTATAATGGGGGCTGACGCAAAAAAGTTGCCTACTGCGTCTTTAAAGAACCATCAAAGGGAATAGAGGCTGTTGGATGTTCAGAGAAGCTCGTGGCACTCTTCTGCCTGTGGTAAGATGTCTTTGCCCCCCCCTCCTGTCGTGTGGTGGACCTCAGGGAACAGTTCTTGGCACTGTAGCATTTCAGAGAATGATTGTGGGGTTTAAAGGGCTCCCAGTCCTGAATTTACATGTCAAAAACTCCCTGAGCTCTCGATGCAAGGGACCCAATTTGGAATGACAAAGCTGGTTCACAGACAGCTGATCCATAAAAGAGGCCTGGTTAAGTTCTTCCTCTCAGTCACCAGCTGCTCCACTAACCTACGTCATCTCTATTCATCAGACCAATGGAGGAGAGTGATGGGGGAATGCCACCACGCACACCCGCATGGTTAGCAGCAGAGAGTGAGATGGAGCTGTGTTTTTCTGCTAAATCATGTACTAGTGATGATTTAGTCTAGTCCAACCAATAGAGCATGGTCTCAAGAACTCATTTGATGCGTAATTTAAACACCCAAACTGAGTTTACCTGTTTTTATTTGCACACTGTACCAAATTTATTTTCAGAGCTGACTTAAATCCTTATTACATACATTTAAGGATACTGACACTGGTAGTGGATCTTCGACTTCTACCTCGGGACTACAGTAGCTGAGCAGTAGGGTGTGTGCCCCCAGTTAGACACCACGGGTTCGATCCCACTGTGGGGCATCAGGAAAGGGCATCCAAGGACATTCTTGGCAAATATTAGGCATGCATTGTATCTGCAGAAGGAACTAGAAAAGGAAAAACTCCCTTAAAAAAAACTTGAACAGGGTGAAAAATAGGGAAAACTTCCGGGAGAGCAACAAAGGAGGGATTTCTCTGTCCCAAAATGCAATTTCAAGAGCTATGGGTGAACCATAGAAATAGGCAAAATGGCTTGACTCGCTGCGCTTTGGGCACATGAAAGTCTGATGCCGGATAAAACCTAATTTCTTCTCAATTATTTTGTTCTTTTCCACCTCCAGAACGAAAGCGTCTCAGCGAATATGCTGACATTGCTTGTCTGTCTCTCCGGTGGAGGGAATATCATGTTATGACAGCTTGTCTTCAAATCTTTTCTGTCAACCTAACTCCTCCTCTGTTAGAAGGCTCACTCAGATATGTATTTCTTTAATCACCAAGAAGCATTGATTGCAGAAACAGGTTGCATCAACGGATTCTTTCACGGATGCGTCTAGGTTGTGGAAAGACATCATCACCTTCTGCTGAACCTTTGTTTGTAATTTGTTAAGAGAAACAAAAGTGTAGAGCGTAATGTGAACTGAGCTAACAGCGGGTTCTCTTTCTTCTCTTGCTGCTCTCCCTGTAGCGTAGGCCTGTGTGTGCCACATCTGTCACACGGAGCACCGCTCTCTATTTGTGCCTGTCTGACACACAGTGGCTGAGGGATTTGTCCCTTCCTATGTTACATTGTGTACAGGAATCACAGGATACCGGCTGGGACTTCTAGGTCACGCCCAGGGTCTTTCTCTTTTTTTTCTTCCTGGATTTGTGCCTGACACCCAAGTGGAAACACACCCACACACATATACACAAGCCTTTTCCTCTCCAACTCTCAACGTTCACCTTGTACACCTGACCTCCACGATCTGTGAGGGGGAAGAGATGAGCTCAACTGTAGTGGGGCTTTTTTTGATTCTTATTTTAAGAAAGCACCTGCAGCCATTGAGAGAGAGAGAGAGAGAGAGAGAGAGAGAGAGAGAGAGAGAGAGAATGAAATAGAGACCCCTGGCATAATCCAAAAGGATGTAATTGTTAGCAATGTCAATAAACAGGCTGATGGGACATTCATCTCAATGGCTGAAGGGTTGGAGGTGGTCACCTCAGTGACTTTCATTCCAAGATGACTCATCCGCCCTGCACAATGCCTCACAGACCCAGACGGACGTCGTGGGGCAAGGGGAGTGGTGCTCGGTGAATATCAAACACCTGACCGTGTCTTCAGCGAGGGCCAAAAGCACACCCTCAGCCTACCGTGCTCGGTCCATCTATCAGAGTTACGACGGTGGGGCCAGACTCCCAGGCAGGTGGAGGAACAACAATAGAACTTCTTAATGGAAGTCCTCTGTTTGGATGATGTCACCCTCGACACTATCGTGCTGCAAAGAACAAGGAAAAAAAACGCCGTCAGATGTGATACCGCGGTGGGGCCTTCATCTGAGGAGCCAGGAGTTGCCGGTTCGTATCCGGCCGCGCGGCTCCGTAAACGCGAGGAATTCATTGCAAAGAGCTTTGAGTGGTCCCTGGACTAGAAAAGTGCCGTATAAGAACAAGTCCGTCTGCTATTTGACTGCCATTTGACAGGTCGTCATCCATCTGATGATATCCATGACGGTAACGCAGGTCAAAAAGAGAAAATGGACGGTGGCCTTACTCACGGTATATTCCGTTCAGATTTGTAGCGAGTCAGAGTGATGGACAAGAGCCTTTGACGGAGTTTCACAATTTCACGGTTTCCCGTGGACGCTTAATAACCGTCGCTTAAAGGAACCACTTTAGCCTCCCTAGACATGTCCGTTTGTCAGAAGTGTGTGTCCTACCGAAGAGGAGCCGTGGCTGCTCTCCGAAGAGGCCCATGTGGTTTATGCTGTCAAAGCGAGAGGACGGATTACAGCCTCCGTCATAACAGGAGGAAATAAGACAGGACCCCCGTCTTGAGCTTGCTGTCGTTCGTAAGAACAGAAGCTGACATCTGATGAATTTACTACTTACCTGGAGGTGTATCCTACCAAATAATGTCTTTCCCCAAACGTAAATAATTACATTCCCCGTATTTGACTCTTTCTCAGGCTGACGTCTTTCATCCCGAGGTGGGGGGGGCGCTCAGAGGCAGAACGGAAACATCAAGAGGAGGAGAGAAAAGGAGATGGAGGACCGATAAGAGTTCCAGAAAGAGGAGGAGGTGGAATGGGGAGGAGGAGAAAAGCAAATTGGAAGGTTAGAATGATGAGAATGCATTGTTTCACATGGGCCTGCTGTTGCCACTGGGAAACTTGAGATGTGAGCAAATACGATTGTATGCTAGTGTTTCCCGCAAAAAGCCAGGGTCCACTGCAGAGGACCAGTGGGGGTGGGGGATGGGGTTGAGGTATTATTGTGTTAAGACACCAGATCCTAGGCATCATCATCATCATCATCATCATCTGTGTATCAGTTGCAAAACACTTTCTGTGTCAAGGCAGAGAGGTAAGGGGAACTGTGGGTTATAAAGGAGACGGGGGAAGGACAGAACGTAAAGGAGTGAAAGTAAAACAGGGACAGGGAGGCTGAGCAAACAGAGGAGAGAAACAGGGCGACGGGGATGGAGAAAGCAAAATGGTATCTGCGAAAAGTGAGCATTTATGCGAGAGAGAGAGAGAAAGAGCAAGTGATGATGCGTGTGTGTGCGTGAGAGAAGGGGGCCGTGTATGGAGGTAGTTGAGTGTTTTATGGCCTCTCATCATCCCAGACTCCTCGAGCTCTGAGGAGACATTGGTCAGAATGAATTATTCAGTTCCGGGCCTATTGATCTCCTGTGGGACCAACACTCACTTTCCTTACACTGTACTGCTTCACTTGATGGTAAATGCTCAGTGGGACAAAACAGGAGGTCCTTAAAAAGGACCTGTGCACTTAGCTCACAACCCAGACCCCCAACCCCTATCATCATTTTGACCTCAGCCAAGATCAATATACAGGCGGAGCCATGTTGCACAATACTACACTGGGGATGGAAGGGTTCTCTGTGGAGCTCTCCAGAGGATGCAGTGTACTGGCACTCATGAGCGCAATCATGGATAAATGCATCGTAGATGAGTGAATACACTGAATAAAGAGCAGCTGATTTCGAGATCCAAAACATTGACCAGTAAAATGCTGGCATGTGGAGCTGGTTTTGTTTTTTTATGTAACTTTTTTTGGGGGGGGGGGTTGTTCAAAGCAGAGCATTGTATTTTGGGAATTTCAAATGGACCATTCATGATGATGAAAAAAGAAATCCTCTCAGTGATTGCAACACTCTTCTGCTTGGCTTCTACTTGGGAGGTGTAACGCTGTCACCTGCAGGTAACACGTAGTCATTGCACCACAATAATAAGTTGCGGACGGGAAAGGAAAACTTTACCATCGGTGGGGGGGTGGAATTAAAATAGGTTTTGATATAATTTATAGCACAATCGACTGATCGCAGTTACCCGAGACATTGTCTTCCCACCTCACCTGAGATGCTGTTGGAAATAAAGCAACACGTTGGAGACAGGAAACGTTTATCCTGATGTTACGTCCCCACTTGCAGTGATGAGGGTTATTTTCTTGGAATGAATGAACTCTCACTATCTTGTCATCTGCACCTCCATCTTCATATAAAATATCTCAACAGCCATGTGTTGCGATCCCTTGTCTTCAAAATGAGACTTTCAAGGGGAGGCACGTCTGAAAAAAAAAAAAAAAAAGTTAAAACTATAAGCATCAGACGGCTAACACTGGGAGACAGTGTGTTTGTGTGTGCGGTAAAAAAACAAAACAAACTGCGCATGTGAATATGCACGTGTATATATGTGTACAATCACCATGACGGCATCCTGCCTATCCACATCCTGCTGGCTCCTGACTGCCGCTATCATCTCTCGCCGGTCCGATGGTCCCCAGTAACAAAGCACTGGCAGCAAATGAGACAGAGAGCAGACAATCAGCTCTATAGGGCCCGGTTTCAGTCTCGCTCTCAGGGCCACGGCCCCAGACCTAACACCACTGGCTCCGTCCAAAGTGTATCCTCTATCAGCCGCCCAGCTCCAAGTCTAAACACCGTTGATTTTGTTTTCCTCTTTGTCTTCCATTGTCAGGGGGCCTCGTCTCAGGCTGTTGGCTATAGTTCCCTTAGAGGTGCCGGGATCTGCAAATATATCAGACATGCTCATTGGCTGGCTGGTGGTCTGAGGACTTATACGATGAGGTTTTTAGGGTGCCACAGGGGGGTCATGGTGTTTGGCGGTGACAGATTGGCCCTGGTGGCAGGGGCTTGTACCCAGGATGACCCATCTGCAGGAGGCTGCTAGGGACCCCTAACGTGTCTCGCTGTCAAGTTGCTTTTCTCTCCCCTAGCCTTCATCTCAATAGACTTCACACAGGGCAGCGGGGGAGTGGTTGGACATGAACACCCTATGAGGACCACTGCAGCTCTGAGATCCTCCACCAAGCTTTTGCTTCATCACTCCACAGAACAGAATCTCAAAACCTCTTTGGCTTATTTATATAGTTCAGAGCAAATTGGAGCTGACTTTTCTTGTGCCTTTGAAACGGGATTGGAACTTTTTGGGCCTATGGATCAGAGATACATCTGGAGGAAGGAGAATGAAGCATACACTGAAAAGAACCCCCTGCCTACAGTGAAGCATGGTGGTGGTTCAGTGATCCTCTGGGGCTGCTTCACTTCCTCTGGACTGGAAACCTGCAGTGTATGGAGGACAAGATGGATTCTATCAAGTATCAGGAAATCCTGGGAGAAAATGTCTTTCCATCTGTGAGGAAACTGAAGTTTGGGCATCATTGGATCTTCCAGCAGGACAATGATCACAAGCATACCTCAAAGTCCACTAAGGCTTGGTTTCAGAAGAAGTCCTGGAAGATTCTAGAGTGGCCATCACAGTCACCTGACTGGAACCCCATTGATGATCTTTTGTAGGATTTGAAAAAGGCGGTTGCAGAACACAAACCCAAGAGTATTAGTGAGCTGGAGGCCTTTGTCCATGAGGAATGGGCTAAGATTCATTAGGGATGCTACCAGAAGTTGGTGTCTGGCTAGGCATCATGTTAGCAGCAGGTCATAACAGTAAAAGAGTGCTCTACCAAGTACTAAAGAGGTTTGTCATGAGGGGGTGGAATCATTTAGAGACTGCAGTAGTCATTAAAAGTAGCATTTTTGTTGAATTTGGAGAAACCACCTGTAAAATGAGTTATGTTGAGCTATTTAACATGTTCCTGTTTGGTTTGTTTTTTGTAAACAGTTGCTAAAGTTTGTATATTTGACTTATAAACCTGATTTGCAGTGAGGGCTGAATAATTCTGATTGCAGCTATGGCAACATGAAGGCCCGGCAGAGATTATGGCAAAGCAGAGGCTATGCAGAGGTGCAGGAAGGCCTACTATCCACCAGACTACTTCCTTATTCACCGTGAGGACAAGCCAGTGGCCGTACGCTTTAACCAAGAGGTCAGATGGAGGTGAGCAGAGAGCAAGCTTCTATCTTCCCTCTGACCACTGCACTACTGCGCCACACACATCACGTCATATTGTGTGTGTGTGTGTGAGCTGCACGCACGCACGCACGCACACACACACACACACACACACACACACACACAATATGATCATTCAGATCATGTTCCAGGATCTGAGGAGATGAGGCACACTCTTCTTCTGACCACCCAGAGGCTTTCGAAAGGTTACGTACCATCCCACTCAATGAGCAAGAAATCATTATTCACTGTATTTGGAGGTGCGTGCGTTGTTGTGATGGGGGGGGGCAAGTGCCCACCAGGGGCCGAGCGGAACATCTAATTACATTAGTGATTTGATACAAATTGAATCAAGGGAGCCAAGAGAATAACCGACACTGTCTGATTTAGAGCAGAGGGGATTAAATAGAGAAATGATCCAAAGGTTAACAAAATACGTCGTTTATTTATTTGTCCAAGCAGGGTTTGAAAAGCGGTCCCTTCTAGTGATGAAGCAGAGGCTGTGTGATTACATCACTGGTGATCCCGCGGCCTTGTCATGGCGAACAAATGCAATTAAACTCCCGGATTTAGTTTTTTTTTCACCTCCATTCCTCTTCTATTTGTTTGGAAAAGACATGCCCACCTGAGTCCATTCACAAGAATCAAAACCAATGAGAGAAAAAGAGACTTTGACTTTTCAAAGAACCTTTATTGATGTTAAAGTATTGCAAGTTCATCATTTCCATCCATCCGTTGTCAACCGCTTATCCAAAGTCGAGTCGCTGGGGAAATGGAGCCCATCTCAGTTCTCATTGGGCGAGAGGCGGGGACGCACCCTTGAAGGGTCGCCAATCTATCACAGGGCAGAGCAATTAGGGGAAAGGTATCTTGCTCAAGGACACGTCGACGCGCTTCTCTGCTGGTGCTGGGCTCGAACCTGCAACCTTCCAAACGTGGATTCCCTAAACAGTCCAACACGGGGAAATTTGCAATTTCCTCCATTTAATCCATCCTATTGTATAGGAGCAGTGAGCTGCCAGTATATTGCGCTCGGGAGCAATTAGGGGTTCAGCATCTTTCTCAAGGACACCTCAACATGCTTCCTACAAGACCAGGGATCAAACCTCCAACCTTCTGATTGCCAGACGAACGCTCTACCCACTGAACTAAGACGCCCTAATTTTATAATTTCGTCCATTCAAAAAAGTCAGATACAGAGCAAAAGAGAGACGGAGAGATAAGGCAAGGGGGCGGGCAGAGAGACGTTGATTGATACTTTAAAATGATCTTTTAATTCCTCCAGAATTCAACAACCCATTTCCTGATCATGTAAAAAAGATCATCCCGACATTCCCAACATCAGCAGGCCTGTAGCTCTGGCTGTGAGCCTCTTGAGCCAATCGTGCTCGTGGACGGTTGTTCAAGGCGCCCTCCTTGATCAGCCATCTCACAGACCCAACACAGCCTCCTGAATTAGGTGACTAACTCCTCAAGTTTAACTCCTCTCTGCCTTTGGGTGTCTTTGAGAAACTTCTTTATCTTCTCAGGAGTATACAGAAGAGTTTCATCCCCTTTCGACGGTGCCCATTCACATTCTTCATCAGATGGCTCCTCCATCACTTTCATAGCCACACATCAATTTCGTCTCTTATCAGTAATCTTCCGTTTGCGGCTCTTATTTGGTGAACATCTCTCCTCTGCAGACACGCTTTCATCCATCAACCCTTCACCAAACACTTTTCACACTCTGACTGCAGCTTCCCTTACTTTTGTTTCACTTTGGTAACTCTGCTCATTCTTCTCTGGTACAACAAAACTCCCTCACATATTGACAAACAAAATCACTCCGCAAAATGAAATGCCATCTGATCTAAATCAACAATAGATCACAGCAGACCATCTTAGCATGGTGACTGATCACCGACTAAGAAGAACCCTGACAAAGTACAGACTGAGTGAGCACAGCCTTGCTATTGAGAAGGGGAGACAAGGGCAAACCTGTCTGCCTATAGAAAAAAAAGGATGTGCTTCCACTGCACCCTCGGTGAGCCTGAGACAGAGCTACACTTCCTCACCACATGTGAACAATGCAGACATCTTATAGAAAAAGCATTTTTATTATTTTTAATGAACCAGTCCACCTAGAGGAGGACCCAGCGAGCTGTATAGCATGGCAGCAGTCTATGTTGCTGCTTGCCATAATGTTAGTGACTTTTAGCTGATACATATCACATTTAATGATGGTTTATTTGTTTTTTACTTTGCCGTTTGCCTCATTGTGTTTATTTATTGCAGTGTGTTCGTTTGATATGTGTTTTCTACCTAATGTTTAGCTTATCAATGTTTAAACGCTCGTTTTGACAATATGTATTACTTCTACGTCATGCCAAAAGCCATTCAAATTTGACTTTGAGAGAGCGGTTCAGTCTACTGCCTCTGAGGACTGGTGGCTTTACTGAAAGATTTACCCGACCGATCACCTAATTTTCTCTCTTTTAACAACCGCAGCAGTTAAGCAAACAGATAGTTTAGCTGGCTCAGAGTGAGCTCAAACGCCAAGTCCAACACAGGAAATCCCTCCGGAGATATTTTGCTCTGTGAGACTGGGTCGCTGACAGAGGGATGTTGCAGTAACTAGGGTGCAATGAGTTTGGCTGCTGAACGACTGACAAAGTGGCTCTCTGAGCCACGCAGCTAAGCGTCAGTGATGCGGAACATGGCTGACAAACAAAAAAACAACAAAAAAAACAACAAATGAATTTGTCACGGAGTACTTTTCTTCTCTTGTGCAAAGGGTTCATTCAGTGTAACCAAACTGTGTCATACTTCTCTCGGCCTGTTCCCTGTTTTCAGGGGTCACCACGGTGGATTTCAAAGTTTCCATTGGAACCACGTATAGTGTTCTCAACTGATTTGGTATAAACTGTGGCTTACTACTCAGCATGATAAACCGCTGAACCACAGACTAATTCCAAAATAGAAGAGCAACTGACAACACACAACTGATGGGCAGGACAAGGCTATTTCAAGATTGAGTGAGATCTTAAAAAATAGATTTTGAAGGAATAAAGTTTACATAGAAATAAATCCTTTGAGGGGACCAATAAGGTCTGAACACTGGAGAACACTGTGGAATTTTTTCTTTTGTTAAGTCATATTCTTGAGCCTATATAGAGACTAAAGAATTCACTGTTGAGCAAGTGTTTGTTTAAACTTTGGGACGTGGATATATACGCTTAGCCTGTTCCAGACCTACTGTTGGTGCAGTTGTCAAATCAACACCGTATACCTAAACAACACTACTTACAGTCAGATCCTTTCTCCTTTTCATTTTCTCTAGTCAGAATAGTTCTTAACAGCTCAATATTTGCATCTTGTAAATAACTAAATAACCGTCCTTCTATTTGTTCTACCCTGTGATGGACTGGCGACCCTTCAAGGGTGCATCCCTGCCTTTCATCCAATGAGAACTGAGATAGGCTCCAGTTCCCCCGTGACCCGACTTCGGATAAGCAGATGACAATGGATGGATGGATTCCCCCAGTGGTCTTAGTTTGCTCCTATGGTAAATTACCAGTAGACACTTTTTGTCTTCCGAGTTTTGTGTCTCGATCAAGCAGATTAATTGGGATGATAGTATGTGTAGCACCGCAATCAATTTGGAATTTAATATCTTAGCCTAAGAGCATGCCAGTAAAGAGCTGGGTGATATTCCGTTTGTCAGTGTCTACCGTTTCACGTTCTCCCTCGCTGCTTTACAAACAGAGAATTTCGGAACACCCATCACTCTCATCTTGTGCTACACCGCACATTTTTCCTTTTTTCTATAATAATCTATATTTGCTTTACATTTCCCTGCAAAGTGGTTCTTTTTGCCACGCTTTTTACACTTTGTATCTACCTGTGTCGGTCATCTCTGTTTGCTCTTATCATGCATTTTCCACAAAACCTGTACCTCTTCCGATTCTTGATGTGGAGATGGTTTTAACATTCTCCCGAGACGGCTCTGCGGCCCCGCACAGCACTACGGATGTGGCCAGCGTCATGTCTTCTTCATCAAGCAGACTTTCTCATGTCTGTGTCATTATTCTCATACACAATCTGATCCTGAAGAATCTAATCTCTCAGTCACAAATTGCATGTTTTGGCAATAAATTTCAGTTCTGTGACGTAATTGCCGATAGTTTCACTGGCCCCTTGATTTCTTGTAGAGAAACAGTAACATTCCACAGTCTCATTAACACCGGGATTGGAATGATCTCCAAATCTTTTAAAAACATCACCCGTTGCCATCCGTCCATACCCGTATCACTCATCAGCATATCTAGCTAGTCCATCTCGCCAATGAGGTAGCTGAAAGGTTTCACCTTCATCTTTTCATCACGGCTCTCCACAACCAAGTCCACTCAAAACGGAAACTTAGGTTTTCTATGTCTTCGAAAGATGCAACATGCCAAGTCCACTACTGCTGCCACCATGTTTTTTATTTATTTTATTTTATCCCTTTTTTCCCAACCGAATTCCCTGAGTTGCCCTCTGCTGGGTCAGTCTCTTTGATCCCCTCTAGAACATCAACAGGAAGGAGGAAGTGGTAGCATGTGTCTCCTCCAAGTCACATGACCACTAGCCCTCACTAGTCCACACATCATGGTCTGGTGGGGAAAGCACAGTGCTTGGCCGTCAGAGGAGAATGAAGCAGAGTACTTTCTCTTCACTTAACCAAGAGGCCTGGACGACCCAGAGGGGGACACTAGTGAACCCAGAATACTTTATCCAACCTAACCCTTATACCCATGTGAGGCTTAGCCAATTATGACCCGCTAACTATGGACCTCTGGCTGTGGTTGGAAACGGTGCAGCTGG
>OMLC01082158.1:4083-17607 GCA_900302585.1 Regalecus glesne
GAATGTGTGCGAGAGAGGGAGAGAGAGAGAGAGAGAGAGAGAGAGAGAGAGAGAGAGAGAGAGAGAGAGAGAAACATCAGTATTACCTTGTGATTTTTGGCTATACAGATAAATTTGACTTGTTCATGCACAACCAGCACTTTGAGTGGTCGCTAGACTAAAAAAGCACTATATAAAAGGAAGTCCATTAACATTTAACATTTACTTACATGTGAACTTGCATGTGTGCGCCCATATGTGGTGGCTGTGTGCATTTGTTCATGTGCATACTTGTGTGAACAAACATGCATATGTGTGTGTGTATGTGTGCACACATATATGCATAATCACATTCACCTCTTCAGCAGGTGCCCGAACACCTCTGGGTTTTCCTGGGCGGCATACCGCCTCTTCCTGTCATCTCCTTGCATCCTAACACTGGCCCAGCTCACCATCTCTTCTTCATCGTCCTCCTCATCGTCCTCCTCCCCCTGCTCTTTCCCCCTACCCTCCTCCCTCCCCCTCTCAGCATCTTCCATCCCCCCCTCCCCTTCTTCCCCCCTGTTTGTCCTCTCATAGGGCAGACTGCCCAGAGGGCTGCTGCCTGTGCCGGATGTGCCTAACACACTGCGGTTGCTCCCAAACGCAGAATCAGTGTCCTCCTGCTTGGCCATCAGCACCTCATCAATGTCCGTCTCACGGTAGCACCGTAGTGGGATGGCATCCAGGTCAGTCTCGGAGTACTTCAAAGTCCATCGAATGATGCCTGTCTTGGGCGATGTTCCGGGTGCTGCGGGGGGAGGAGTAACCAGCTCTACCTCCACGTGCTGCACTTCATGATTGGCTGAGAGCAGAGGCAGTGAAGACGGGGGTGTCGGGGTGGGGGATTTGCTGGAGTTACCGCTTGGAGGTGCTGTGGTAGCCTCCAAAGAATCTGTCGGGGGAAGAGAGAGTTAAAACCTAAATTATAAAGATGCACACTAAACCTTTTCTTCTTCTGATGTGGAAGTTTTGCCTTTAAATCAACATCAACTTAAAATGTGATGTTGACTCCAGCATTAAACTACCAACTATGAAGTTTATTCACAATGTATAGTAGGGTATTTATAAATACAGTGTAGCATGACAAATTGTTTACCATTAGATACAAAAAAATATACCATTCTTTCAACTCTGCAATAATAATAGTTATAGTAATAATGATAGTAATCATAGTAATGTTTTGAGAATCTAAATTTGAATTTACTATAATTTTGTGTTTTTTTCACTATTATCTATTTGCAAATAATCCATGCAGCCAGGAAGACAGTACTATACTTTTAAAGCTCGATATGATAGGGAAAAGACACATTTATCCACTGACCGTCTCAGTTACAGGTATTGGCAAAGTCTAAGGTTTTGTCACAGGATGCACAGTGCAAAATATCAGCCAAAGCTCATTAATCACAGAAACCCTCATATATGTAACCTCATGATACGCACAAGCATACTGCCCTTTAACAGCAAATACAAACAAAACAGCCTTAAAAAAACACTGTTCCTCAGCCACCTTTCCCACACTGTCACTAAGATTCCATTCTGGTTCTCATTAATGAAGATAGTGACCACTTGTGATACAACTCAATTAATCACTGGCACAACACAGAGGCTCATTTCATATCAGCACTGCCGTGACAGTCATAGCTACAAGGGGAAATGGGAGATAGGAGCGAATGTGACAAACAGCTCTCACTTCTCTCTCCCCTGCCGGCGTCCTCCTCAGCAGGACTTCCGAATAAGAACTCCCACTTGGCCCGAGCAATCCTCTGACAGTGGAGGGAAGGTCCAGGCACGGCACAGGCACTGTCCGTCTGGATGACACATCCAAAAGGAGAGAGGGATGAAGAAAGAGATGGAGAGAGGCTGACAATAAAGGACTGTGATAGGAAAAGATAAAGAGAGCACAGTGACCTAGATTCATACTGTCAACGCTGAGCAGAATAAACCCTCCATTCTGTTTAAGGACACAGTGTCAGATATATGCTGTGAACCACATATGTTCAAACGAGCCAATAAAGTTATACATTTGCTTACATGATATCCCGATTGGATACTTAACATTGGCATCGTATAATCGATGCTTTTGCACTGGTTCAAAGCTTGCTTGTCTAAGTCATATCTTTAGATAGCCAAAAAATGAGGAAAAACTAGCTAACACACCAGAAAGATAAAGACTTGATTTGTCTGAGCATGTTAGGTACTTGAACGTATCTTTTCTCAAGAACTGAGGATTAGGTTAGTGAAAAAAAAAGTATGCAGAAATATTTAAACTTTTTATACATTCAATATTTTTCTAATAATGTACTTTCTAGAATTAGACTAGGAATGAGAATATCTATCTAGCAAACATTCAATTGTTCCCCACTTTTTCCAGAGGTGACATCAACAAAGCTCAAATTCAAAGACACCGGAGTTCTGAAGTGATATCTGAATTTCAGGCCTTTAATTACAAGTTTGACAACCATTCTTTTTTTTTCAAAAGGTTTTTTTCGGTCCAAGTTGTCTTGAACATATTGCATTGGCAATATCAAGTAACATGATACCGTGCAATATACTGAAAAAGAATAGCGGCAGCAGTGGATAAAGTAAATATTTTACCATTTTAATTGCCAATGAGGATCATAATATTAATCAACAAATTCAACTATATGTGTTATAAGATGTACGCATAATCCTCTCTCACACACACAAAACCCAATCCGCACAGATGACACATCTAAAGTGAAACTATGTCACTTTGTGAGTGAGTTGGAAGCCAGGTTTTAAATCAATATCTCAGAGTTTGCATTTGAAGAGAGTCCATCTGCTCTCATCACTGCTCACCTGTATTCCCGAGGTGGCTGCTCCAGTCTCATTGCTCTGGTGACTGGATTGACTGGACTCTGGGGACACACAGTCTCTATCGCCGAAGCTCCCGGTCACACCGCTGGAGCTCCGCGAGGAAGATGGACCTCCTATGACTCCAGCCTGGTCCCCCTCTGGAGGGTCCTCTACCCTTGGCAGGCCTGGCCGCTGGCCCTCCACAGAACCCTCTAGCTCACCCTCTTCCCCATCCTCATCACAACCCTCGTCTTCCTCAGGCGAGTCCAATACAACCGGCCCCAGAAGCAAGACCTCCCTTCTCCTCTGTTCGGCCCTTTTCTGCTGGGTTGTAGGGCTCAGAGCCTTGAAGACGTGCCTGGATCGGGCAGCATTGTATGCAGGGCCGGGTTCAATGCTCAGCCCTGGGCTATTCCCCTGCACCTGGTGGCCCCATTGTTGCCTGCAGGTCCAGCTGACTGGTGCCTCAATGACATTCTGATGGATGAAAAGTCTGCGAGCAAGCTCGGTGCAGTCGCCTCTTTCAAAACAGCCCCTCACTCCTCTCCTCTCCAGCTCAGGGGACCAAGAGTCTCCAGCATAGGGTGGGGGCTGGCACCGGCGCAGAGTAGGGCTTTCTGGTGCTCTGAGCTCAGTTCGGAGAAGTCTAGGGTCCCTCACGGGGGAGCCGATCTCAACAAGAGGATCTGAGGGACGGAGAAAGCGGGAAGGGAGGGCGGGGGAGCCTGGTGTTGCTGTCTCCAATATGCTAGAGTTCTGATGCTGGGAGCTGTGAATGACCTCCTCCTGATCCGGGTCGTAATTCGTATGCGAGTTCGTTTCATGTGAGTGCGACTGCGACGTTGAGTTTTCTGGCTGGTGCGAGTCGGTGTTGTCAGTTGCTGGCGTGTGATGGCTGTTTAAAGGGATGTTCATCTTCAGGGTTTGTTGGTGGAACTGTTGTGCGTTTGGAGCTGAACTGTGAAATTCTTCTACATTCAAGCCTCTCCCCAGCTCACCGGAACCATTGTGCAATGAGGACCTCCGGGCCTCTGAGAAAATGGAGGACAATTTGGTCGCCTCCTCGGCTAACCTGCGGGCAACTTCAGGACTGTGAGCCGGGGAGGACGATTTGCTGCCGCTGAGCTGGTTCATACCCTCTGCCAACATGTTGTCAAGTTGGGGCGATGTGCTCTGGTTTGAGATCCCGGGAACACTTCTCTGGGTGACTGGGCTGGCTGCCACATCTCTGCCATGTGGTGGCCTATGCAGAGGGCTTTGAGATCCACCACAGGATCCAGGCCTTAAGTAAGAGGTGTCCAAAGTGAACCGCCTGGATTGAGGGGAGAGCTTCTCCGAGGCTGAGGATCGGGGTGAGTCACAAACAGCCTGGTTACCATCCATGGGGGCGTCATGGTGGACCGGGTACTTATTTTGACACAGGACAGGGGACCCAGCCCAAGACTGGCAGCGCGGCTGCTGGTTGTAGCGTGATGCTTGCCTTTGCTCGAGCGCGTGGGCTAGCTTAATCCTCAACAAGGGGGAGCCAAACTCTTGCACAGCCCTTTGGGTAGCTGCCTTGGCGATGGGATCCAAGGGGCGTTGGCAAAGGCCTGGGGGGGTGGTCTGCTGGTGACAGCCTGGGGATCTGATGGCCAGCTTGGGACTTGAGCTGCAGGAGGAATCAGGGCTTGCAAACCAAACTGTGTCATTGAGCCGTTTATGAAAGTGGGATGGAGTTGACCTCTCCTCCCTGGATGCCGTCTGGTACATGGAGTTCCGGGGACTTTCTACCTTCTTCACGTTGGCCTTCTCGATGTAGCTAAAGGTGACCACGGATCGTTTTCCATCACTGACCGCCTCCTCACAAATCTTCGGACAGCTGGAAGGTGTGTGAGGGGCAGTCCTCCTCCCGGGGGACGGTGGCGAGTGGGGAGAGGATTGTTGGTTGTGAGGTGAACTGTGATGCATGGTGACATTTTGAGATTGGGAAGCGATGGACTGCTGGAGTTGAAAGCTCACAGTGTGTCTAGATGGGGACTGGCTGTGAATGCAGTCCGTTGTCAGACGGTGGGCTGTGGAGACTTTGAGAACTGGCTGGAAGGTTTTCTGACTGGTTAGTTGGGATATGAGCTCTGCAGGACTGTCCTGGGTAACCCCCTCTTCACTCTCTCCAAAATGTACCTTCCCATCATCCTGCTCTGGGGCAGACCTCACCTCTACATACAGATGAAGGACTTTTCCAGGCTGGGACATGGCCTTACTTCAGCGCATAACACACAGACACACACACACACACGCGCACACACACACAGATAGATAGAGAGAGAGAGAGGGAGAGTGCTCTTTCTTTTTCCTCTTCTGTGTGTTAGTTGGTTTGGTTTTTGTTTACGTGCTGGTGATGAATACCAGTTTATTTTTAGATGATGTGTTTCCTCCCTCCCTGCCTGGGATGCATGCGCACAGAGCAGAGATGCACAAGCTGAACAGCCAGAGTACAAACACGCCCAGGGGACCACGCAAACAGCTCCCTAGTCTTCATACCTGTGAATGAAAGACAAGATGCAATCATTTTTTTGAGCTGATCCTCAAAAGGAAACAATTACACACAGGACAAATACTGATATTTGCGGTGCACCGGTGTTATTAGGGCTTCAAGCTTTAGCAGTACCTAATTTCGAGTGGTTTACAGAAAGTTGATAAGCAGAGACGGATAGACATATAGATGTCAACAAAGGTGTGATAGTGACATTCTAAAACACTAAACTAGCATCTAGAATTTAGTTCACCTACATTCTAAAAATATGCCACTTGGAGCAACAACAACAACAACTAAAAGCGTATTAAGTAAATGTGCAATGCTAGTATATTTCTCCTGGTTGGCTCCACTTCTCTTAGTGCCTACACAGCAACCAACAAATCACGCCTGTCAAAAAAACCTGCTCAAAATAGATCCAGCAGTATCAATACAACAATTCCTTACTCTATGTTTAGACGGGGCCAGAGCTCTTACTGCTCAAACAAGGTAGAAGCGGCACGTAGGTTAACCAAGGTGGTGAGGAAGTGAAGCGGTTGGTATAGAGGGTGCCTTAAAGGTGGTGACGGTACAACGGATATAAATAAATCCGTTGAGGGTCATGTGAATCCATTTACCTTACAGCCCTGTTGGTGAAGTAGCACTCATGTAGACCACACACACAACCAATGACCAGCTGCGTTCTGCAAGCACACAAATAAACTCAGTGGTTTGAATTTGCATCCGTTTTGCCATTAAACTACACATCACTTTACACATAATTGTACAGTGTTTCAGGGGCACCTTCTCATTTCATTCAATTTGCAGCTTTGAAAAAAAAACATGGTTTGAATGAACTTTACTGTGAACATCATATCTTCCCTCCATAGGAAAAAAGATCCCAAGACGTAATTAAACCTGGCACAATAACTCTGTTCAGTCTTATGTTAGCTAGGCAGAGAACGACATTTAAAAAAATATATCGGAGTAGTATTTTTTTCATAGATATTAAACAGGATGTGGCTACTCTGATAACTCTGATAACCTAGGCATGAAAAGGCTCAAATCTCCACATTGAATATGGTATGGCAAGCTTGTTTGTTTTGAGTGGCACTTGGACTTGACTTTGGATAAGTAGTTGATGACGGATAAATGGTAACTGGACTTCTTATATGGTGCTTTTCTACTCTAGCGACCACTCAATGTACTTTACAACGAATGGCTCACATACATACATGTATGTATAATTATGCATGTATGTATGTATGTGTGTGTGTGTGTGTGTGTATGTATATATATAAATTATTTATTTATTTATTTTAACTCAAATAACATTATTTTCATCTGGCAGACTTGGTCAGTAAGCAGTGAAACATTTGGATGAATGCAATTAGATAATTTATTCAGCTTTGAAAAACCCTGGGAATTGTTCCCTCTGAGATATAGATCAAATTAAAATGAGGTGTGTAGCTGATGGTGTCAGAAAGATCAGTGGGCTCATCTTGCTGCAAGAGGAAACAGGGAAATTATTCCCCACTTCCTCCTCTGCTCTCTGACTCATCAACCATAAAACCTAGTGTCATGGTTTAACTCAAATCTGAGTGAGGAAAATAATTTCTTGGTCTCAATCTGACAAGAAGCCATGAAGTGATTTAGTTTAGAGACTGCAATGGCCTGAAAAATAGAAAACGGAGATTTGCTGCAGTAATCGGATATTGACGCAGAAGTCAGGAAAGACGAGAAGGAATTAGTAGTTAATGGCCGGCTTCCTGATATAAGTATATCTCCATTCAAACCATTTGGTTTGACAGTGTATGTCTGTCATAACCCATATCTGTCCAAATGGTTGGACAGATACCCCCCCCTTTTTTGCTGCAACCCTACAAATGATACATGGTAAATGGACTTGTTCTTATATAGCGCTTTTCTGCTCTAGCGACCACTCAAAAATGGTTAGGGATGCCCGAGTCTTCAAAACATATCATACCAATATCACCAAAGAGCTTTATCACAGGACTGTCAAGTCAAGTCAATTTTATTTGTATAGCCCATTATCACAAATTAAAAATTTGCCTCAGTGGACTTTACATCAACACAACAGCCTGTCCTTAGACCGTCACATCGGATAAGGAACAACTCCCTTAAAAACCCTTTAATAAGGAGAAAATTAGGAAGAACCCCCAGGGAGAGCAACAGAGGAGAGATCTCTCTCCGAATGAATGATGTGTACAGAGCATAAAACACAATTTACAGCATACAACATGATCAGGATAACAGAACTGCCAAGCGTTAATTCTGGTTTTAAAGCACAGCTTCAGCCACACTTATTTGAGTTTTTTTGCTTGGCTGAGTAAAAGCTCTTGGCAGTTTCTCAACTCTAGCAAAGTGAAATCTGTCCAATTGTCAACATTCTGTTTTTCTTTCATGGAAAATGTTTATCCATGCCAATACTACCATGGACAACAGATCTCTGAGAGGAAGGGGAAAAAAAGTCAACTCAGAAAAGGAACAGCCAGCAAGCACAGGTTGGATTCTCTTCATGTTCCCAGTGAGTGCAAATTTATGTATTGCAAATTGAAGTTGACAGAATAAAGAGAAGATGGAGGAAACTTGGATACAAGGCAAGGCACTTCCTTCCCTGAACCCTAAATGAACCATCTGCCTCAGCTTGCCTTCAGCTTAACCAAGCTAATTTTTGCCAACTTTTTCACTTGGACTCCCTGACTCTCATCATTAAGTTCTGCTTGAAATTTCGCCACTTCTGGTATTTAAGTTTATTGCAATACAGCAAAGAGCGTCAGTGAAACGTCATATGTCAAATCCAGTGCTACATTTCTTTGGCTTTAGTTTATACTCCCTGAGCTCTTTATTTCTATCTGTATCCTTCTACTTCTCATAATACCATTCCCTCAAGTTCAACACTTTAATTTTACAGAGCAAGTGTTTGGATCATAAATCAGATTTCCATACCAGATCAATTGAAGACTGGGGTTATCAATAACAAACACCGGTACTGTTGGCCAGCAGGGTCCCAGTAGAAACTATGAATGAACGAATAAATTATTATTATTTTTTCGAACAAGTATAAAAACACATATATATATCTGTTCATTTTATATATATAGTCAAAAGAAAACCTATATGGAGCTAATGAGCCAGAGCTAACATTAACAGGCCATTTAAATGAGACCGGTTGTCAATTGTCCCATGGGGGTGTCATTATCTAAAGGGTGTGAAGAGGACAAGTGTCTGCTTGGCATTGTCATAAAGGTGAAGGGGCTTATTGAGCCTGGGAACAAAACCACTTGAACAATTAGTGAAGAACAAGAGCCAAAAGCCTACATTGGCTCTATGCTCACCCTTCTGGAGAGATGGCCATCACTGCCATCACTTCATCTGCTGAGACGACATGGAGAAAGAGAATGAGAGCAGGAGAGAGACATGAGATATTTCTCCAAAAGCAAGATGGCAAAAAAGGAGACTGCGAGGCATTTTTACAGAAATGAAAAACAGAGACAAGCAAATTGACAGACATGGATAGATGCTTGGATAGCATGGGTACAAAAGCGATAAGAGAGCAGGAAGATTTTCAAAATGAGAGGATGAGAGGATAATGTATGTAGGGAAGAGATGGGGGCTGGCAATCAGCCAAAGCTATGGGGGCGTACATTTACACGAAGGCAGCTTGCAGCAACAGCAGTGGGACCGCAGAGCTTTCCTGAACAACAAAAAGCCTATTGCTACATGACATTACGTACTGGGTTGAGATTTCTAAACACAAGTCTGGATCACTTTTACACTCAATTGCAAGGAATACGCTCAAGTGGAGACACATGGATTAAGGGCAAACAACACCGACATGATAGACTTTACATCGAGATGCAGAGTCAAATACACACAGCATATTACACATATTGGGAAATAGAGGGCTGTGGTAGCTCAGTGGTAGTGGAAAAGAGGAAGACCAAATAGGAAGTTTATGATGTGGTGAGGGAGGACAGTCAGGGCGCTGGTGTGACAGAGGAAGATGCAGAGGACAGGAAGAGATGGAGATGGATGAGCTGCAGTGGGGACCCCTAACGGGAGCAGCTGGAAGTGGCTGTACTAGTAGTAATAGTAGTAGTAGTAGCAGTAGTAGTAGCAGTAGTAGTAATGATAGTAGTAGCAATAATAGTACTACACTAGTAGTAGTAGAAGTATGTAGGGAGCCAATGACAGGAGGCAGGAATTGGTCTAATATGGTCAAATTTTCTAGTTTTAGTTATGATTCTGACAGCGGGATTTTTAACCATCTGAAGACTTTTAGTGCTAGCATGTGGCACACCTGAAAACAGAACATATCAATAATCAAGTCTGGATGTAACAAATGCATGTATTCGTGTCTCTGCATCAGCCATAGACAGGCAGGATCTAACTTTAGCTTCGCAAGTGAAAAGAGTCTCCATGTGTTTACCTTTACTGAGCAGGTTTCCTAGCAGGATACTTTCCAAAGTCCACGAATAATAAGCTAGCTCTAGCTGAGTTAGCTTCCCGAGCAATTCGGCGTCTCAGTCCGAGTTCTCCCGAAATAACTTCACATAACATGACTACACTACTATCAAATGATTCAGTAAGAGTAATGAGTGGTTTGTGTACAAATATTTACAGTAGTGAATGTCAACGGCGTATTTCACCCACGTTATTTATAGATATGCCATGGAGCTCAGTCAACAAGTCTTCTTCTATTGCGAACCCCGGTGACCTTGTTTAACGTTTCATCTACCTTGCCAAGCACTTCCTGCTGACACCTGACCTTCAACTCTGATATAATTGGCTTAGAAAATAAACAAAGTGAAAATTTAACATTTGCATCCCTTCTCACAGTATTCAAAATGAAACATCTTTACAATATTTCCAGTATTGTGAACGTAGTATTTTTGAAAAAAAGCAAACATTTTATATCACTTAAATATTTCAAGTCGTAAACTTAATAATGAAATCATATGGCTATTACACAATATGTAATATAAAACATCTACATGACTTTGAACATTTTAAATCCTATTTATCATATTTATACTATTAATTAATTCCAAGTTATGAATCAATGAACATCCAATTCCTATTTATGAATCAAGGAACTCTTAATATCTAGGCCTAATCTTCCATAGGGCCACACCAACATCTCAGTTTTATCTGAATTTGAAAGAAGAACATTTAGTGACATCCAATTTTTCACAGCAGCCAAGTAGGCTTCCACACTAGTCAGTTGAGTAGGATAATTAGCTTGTATGGGCAAGTGGAACTGAATATCATCTGCACAGTAATAGAAATGAATTCCAGGACTAAGTATAATTTGGCCAAGTAGTGAAAGATATATTGAGAGAAGAGAAAATGGCCAATAAAAAAGCCGTGGGGTACACCATATTTAACATCAGAGAAGTCCGATGTGATGTTATCACAGACACAGAGTTTACTTCTATATAAGAAGAACTTAAGACGAGAGAGAGCTAAACCAGAGACACCAAGATTAAAATGTATTCAATCAATTAATATACCATGATACATGGTGTCAAAGGCTGCTCTGAGGTCCAGTAGAAGAAGCACAGAGGTGCAATCAGTCCATAGCAAATAGAAGGTCATTTACTACTCTAGTTAGAGCAGTTTCGGTGGAATGAAGGTTTATATAAGTTGTTTTCTTCTATGCGGGTCAAAATTTGTTGATACACAACTCTCTCTAATACCTTAGAAAATAATTGGAGATTAGAGATTAGGCAATAGCTTTTGAGAGACTGTGGATCAATGTGTGGTTTCTTAAGTAAAGCTTTGACCACTGCTGTCTTAAAACTGCTGGGAATAGTACCAGTAGTAAGTTATAAATTAATCATTTCTAGCATTGTAGGTCCCTGGAAAGGTCACAGGTCTTTAAAAAGTTTTGTTGGTAAAGGATCCAGTAGGCAGGTAATTGGTTTAGAAGCCAACAAAAGCTTAGTCAAACTGTCAGAAGAGACATTCTCAAAAGCTGTAAAAGCAGAGACAATCAGTGATTCATAATGTAGAAATTAATTTGTCGGATTAGAGCTGCAGGAGTAGCTAGAGTTGAGGAACTAGTTTGGTTTAATATCTCATCAACTTTATTGCCAAAAAAAGTCTAGAAACTCAGGGGCATTGAGTGTTGAGTAGCTAATAGATGGCTAGGTTTTGATAAGTTTATTCACAGTTTCAAAGAGAAACCAAGGATTATGTTTATTAGCATTGATTAGGTGAGAGAAAGAGATCCTGCTTTTGCAGCAGCCAACGTGTACTTGGATTTCAATAAGCCCTCATGCCAAAAATTGTAAAAAGCTTCCGATTTTAATTTTCACCATTTACTTTCCAGTCTCCTGCAGGCCCTCCTCTTAATAGTACGTGTCTCATCATCAAACCACGGAGTAGGCCTCTTTAAAAAAATAGCTCTGGTATTGAGGTGCAACTGAATCAAGGACACTAGAAATGGCCACGTTCAAGTCACTCATGAGATTTTCAATAGTCAGTCGCTGCAGTAAAAGGAGCCAAGACCTTTTGGCAGCTGCTGGCCAAGTGTAGCTACAGTGGATGGACCAACTTGGTGAGTGTCCATTACCTCTTTACGGTCATAAAAAAAGAGCAGTCCATTGGTGGATTAGATTTAATAAGAAAATGATCTGACACAGCAGACATGGTTAGTGAGATATTCAGATCAGGACCAGCTATCCCTTTAGATAGAACCAAATCAAGGGTGTTACCACTGCAGTGGGTCGACTCTTGAACAAACTGAACAAACCCAAGAGTGTCCACAAGTGCCAGACATGCTCTCCCTAGAGGACCATCAGCCTTTTTCTAATGAATATTGAAATCCCCAAGAATTGGAACCTCACCAGAATGAGTAACAAGCTCAATTCACCAAATTCTTCAATAAAGGATCACAATCTGGACTGAGCATAGTCTATTCATGGCTGAGAGAGACTGACATAGAATCAGAGCCTGAAAAGATTGGAATTTTGTCTCAAGTTTGGAAGTTTAATTGAAGATATACATTAATTAAAGCAGCACCCCACCCTGCTTATTTGCACAAGATACATGGGCATAAGTATAGTGAGGTGGGGAAGCTTCATCTAAGGGAATCCAATCACATCAAAACTCTTTTGGAGAATCAGATTGTGTATTAGCGAGGCTTTGGTAGACAGTGAGCTCGTCGAGTTGATTTTGTCTTTGTTGAATAATAATGATGATAATAATAATAATAATACTTAAAATCGAAGAAAATGTCATAAAAGCAACAGATGCTGATAATCTCATTAGAAACCTCGTCTTTACACTTAATAGACGTATTTCAATGGAGAAGAATTCCTTGTCCAACTCCTACCTCAAGACCTTGCACAAGAACCAACTAATGACCTTGCATCAGGAAGCTAGTTCCCTCCATCTTCAGACCATCACCACCACCCTGTAAAACACTGATGACTCATTCTTTCTCCCTCGTCCCCCTCCGGGGTTATCTAACCACCATCACAAGGATGCACAAACGGGACAACTGGTATCGATAAAACGTGAAACCTCCGCCTCAGGGTAAAAAACAACAACAAAAACTTCCATTCGTTTAGGTGTGGATGTTTGCTAGTTAAATCACAAAGGTAATTAAATCCCTATCTCCGTGTGCCGCTCTGATATTCATCCCCCGGATATGTGCTCAGACTAATATTAGCTACCGGTTTGATTGCTGCTGACTTGCAGCTATGATTTCACTGGCATGACAGGTCGTGGCGTATTAAACGCTGTGTGGAGGCTTGGGTAATTTGTGGTTAAGTTAATATGGTAGAAAGGGGGTGTTTAACCGCGTTCATAGCTTCAGATGGACCCTCCTTTAACAGCTCAAGCTCCAAATGCTCGACGGACCTATTGATTTCCTCTTGGATGATATTCAGTTACGTCACATTTGGCTCAGTTTCCCACTCTTGCATTCTCAGGATTGGAGTGAAAGCTCGATCGCACACCCTAAATATTCTGCTCAGACTCAATGAGTCACACTGTTCACCGCCCGGCAGAAACACATCCGAGCAGGGAGCGGGAGGGGGGCGCTTCAGAAGTCCCTGAAAGCCGTCCGTGACATTAGTAATGATGTCGGTTTAGGAGATAAATGCAAAGCCGTGTCTCTCTCTCTCTCTCTCTCTCTCTCTCTCTCTCTTCTCTCTCTC
>OMLC01082160.1:0-16708 GCA_900302585.1 Regalecus glesne
ATGGAGGTGATCCTGTCCGTGTTATGGAGGTGATCCTGCCTGTGTTATGGAGGTGATCCTGTCTGTGTTATGGAGGTGATCCTGTCTGTGTTATGGAGGTGATCCTGTCTGTGTTATGGAGGTGATCCTGTCCGTGTTATGGAGGTGATCCTGTCTGTGTTATGGAGGTGATCCTGTCTGTGTTATGGAGGTGATCCTGTCTGTGTTATGGAGGTGATCCTGTCCGTGTTATGGAGGTGATCCTGTCTGTGTTATGGAGGTGAGCCTGTCTGTGTTATGGAGGTGAGCCTGTCTGTGTTATGGAGGTGAGCCTACCCGTTGTACTTCCGCAGGGGAACTGTGCTGCGGAGCGGCTGCAGGACTCCTGCTCCTGCGGAGAACTGGATGAGCGCCTCCTCCAGACGAGGTATGAGGTCGGCAAACCTCAACAGTCGCTCACACGCTGCCCTGCTGATGAACACAGGAGCCGCGGCCATGGCTGCTGCTTCCAAACTGTCTGACAGTCAAGCGGTGGGCAGAGCCTCCGCTCAGAGCTCCCTGCTGCCCCTGGTGTCCAGGAGGCAACACAGCAGCAGGGACCCTCAGCCCGGCCCACGGTGTAGATGGGGAGCTCACCCTGTGCGACTCGGTGATGTAGCATCGTGATTACACAGCATGTCCAGAGTTAAGACCTGCCGACCTCCAGGTTGAACAAGCGGAACAGTTGAGACTGTTGTTCCCTCCCAGTTAAAGGGCTTTAAGGGAGGTGCTCCTTATCAGATGTGAGGGTTCAAGGACAGGGCATGATGTTAGTGTGAAGCCCACTGAGGCACATCTCTATCGTGGATGGGGGCTAAACAAATCAAACTAACTTGGCCCCTGGGAGAAACGCTGCTGCTGTGCATGTATCAGTCAGGGGGGATGAGCCCCCCCCCCCCCACAGACCAGCCTCCACCAGCCTGCAGGGCAAAGCAAGCTGTTCATAGCCTGCAGTCTGATCCAAAGGCCTGGAGGGCAACATGGCACTCGTTCTATTGGTTGCTGCACAGCCTGTTGACTTGCACAGGATTTCCTTCAAACTGCTGTTTAGAAGGAAACAGTGGAGTAGGGAAGGAGAACACGTAGTGTTTGAGGTGCCCACACACAGCTGAGGATGCAAGGCCACGGTATTCAGAAGGAACCAAGTTTTATTAGAAAACATCAGGAAATGACAAGCTGGTGCAGTGAACAGGATCAATGTCAGACAGATGACTCTTGTTTAAAAGAAAGTAGGAATACATTTATCATGAGTTTATCAAAAAGACCCCCACTCTCCTGGGCAGCTTCACCTAACAGAGGCCGGGCTATCATCAATCCCACCTCCTCACACCAGCAGTCTCTCTATGGACGTCTGTACAGATTGGATCTGAGGTTTGAGTTGGGAGCCTTCATTGATGGTGACCGATGTGGCAATGATGGGCCGGGACACACCACAGGCCCGGCCCAGTGCCTGCTTGGACCGGACAAACACGTAAGGGACATTCTTGTCCTCGCAGAGCAGCGGCAGGTGGAGAATGATCTCCAGAGGTTCAGCGTCTGCAGCCATTACGATGAACTCGGCGATACCTCGGTTCAGTGTTTTGGTGGCTGTGATGGGAGAAAGTAAAGTGTCATTATCATGTTCTCATTTATTACTATTGTCAATTGCCCATCTTTTAAGTTGCACTGTAACTTCAGAGTGTAATCATGTCCACTTTTAAGCTGCAACATGTGCATACACACATATGCTTAAACACCGACTCACACTAATATTCAGTGGGAGTGGTTCTATAATGAGCTGCTTGCTTTGAAGATGCAAGCACAGCACAAGCTTCTGAAACGACCAATCACTTTAGGAACAGTCAAATGAATGGTCACCTGTGAATACTGGAGATGTTTCATCTGGTGTAAAGGAACCAACTGGGCTCAGAAATAATTACATCGTCAGCTCTTATAGTCATCTATGTCCTATTCAGCTTTGGCCGAGGCTTCCCTGTACGGTGTCAACACAGTGAAAAGCCTAAAGGGGACATCCATGCACGTCTGTTTGTCTTGAGAGATCCGTGCTCTGGTGCTCTCCCTGAGGTTTCTTCCTGTTCTTTCTCCCAGTGGGGGTCTAGGGACAGGATGTTGTGTCAGTGGAAAGCCCACCGAGGCACATTTGTGATGCTGGGCTGTACAAATAAACCTGACTTGGACCAAATAAGCTCTAACTGAAGAACCAGGTGCTCGATGTACTTGGTACCGGATGTGTCTCTGCAGCACTGCACAGCTCACACGGTACATGGGGTAACTTACTGAGCTGAATGTCTTCATGCATGCTCAGTGATCTAGACTCCGTCTAAGTAGACTGAGAATCACCGGAGTCGGTGAGGAAAGAGAGTCTGGCGAGATCTGAGATGCTGTGTCCACAGGAACTGGTTCCTGCCTGGCCTTCTGGGTGCAACCTCCACTGGGCTAATACGGGTGTGCAGGGGATCATTGAGCCACTATGAGGAGTAGTAATTTCAAGACGGACTACCTGATTTCGGCTGAGCGTCAGTAAATGGTAAATGGACTTGTTCTTATATAGGACAATATGGATGTGACGCTACGGATTAATGTGGGGAACGTCTCTTATTCGCACCTTCATTCGCCCCCTTCCTGAGCTGCTTGTAGTTGGAGGCTTGCTGCAGCAGATCCAGGATGGTCTTGGTCAGGGTGGCGTCTGCCAGAGGATAGGCCTTGGGGTTCACCTCGACCTCACTCTGTCAGACGGATCAGCACACTTCTGTTAATATCAATATATCGTTCATACCACTGCACAACAATGTGCGTCTTTAATAGACAACAGAGAAATGTTAAACCTCCTTTTAACCCGGTCTGGGTCACGTCGACCAACCATCACAACACTCACCATCGTGGCTTATTCTCTAAATCTGCTGCTCGGGTCAAGTTCTGGTCCTCTCGGCGAGACGCTTCACGGAGGACTTTCGTCTTTTCTTCGTAATTCCACTCGTATTTAAACTCTCTTTTAAGCAAGACTGTGGCTTTAGTGTGGGAATCCGAGCTCCGACTTTATTGTTGAATCCTTTTCAATTCAGAGAGGCTTACGGCGAAATACACGTGTGAGACAACACGCATGCGTGTTGGTGACCTAATCCCATTTAGGACGGAGGGGAGGTCCGAATTTGGGTCGTATCACCCCTCCCCGATGTTCCCCTGATAAACCGAATATTGCTGTAAATTCATGTTTTGCGCTGCAATCCCTCTTTCTGTCCCTTTCTGTTTCAAACACGCTTCTCTCCTCGACTCCGTCTCTGTTCTCCACGGCACCAGGGGGCGGTAAACACCATAGTTGTTCTGAAAACTCAACCAAAAGAGGGGCAAAAAACCAAACAGAAGAATCATGGTGCTAAGGATTCTGGGTAGGACACTTGTGTGTAAATCCGCCATATTGTTTAGTCGTCCTGTCCGTAGAGGAGACGGGAGATGAAGGGGATGCGGGCAATAACTCATTTATCGGTAAAGATACATATTTCTTATATTCTTGTGTTCGAATCTGGACTTTAGAATTCCACCCGTGTTTCCTGCCGTTAATTTTCTTTCCTCATAAAAGATCAGAGATGTAAATCTACTCTTAACCAACACCGCACGTTCTTCTACCGTGTCCTTAAAACCAGGTCGTCACCAACATCTGATGTTGCCATTAACCCGAATGATTTAACGTAGGAGAAATGAAATTAAGCTTTAAATCTGTTTGTCCGAAAGTTATGTTAACATTATATCCATATCTAAATTAGTGTAACTCTATAGTTTGTTAGTGTAAATGGTAATGCTGTTGGCTAGCAGTAATCCAGACTGTCCCAATAGCTAGACCTCTCCACCACATACACTGACCTTTCTGTCATAATAAAGACCTTTATCACAAATATGCAGACCTGTCAGATAAGACTATCTTACCACCAATAAACATGTTTCTTATATATATATAACCTTTCTGTCGAACATGAACCTTTCTGTCAGATTACAACAGCAGTCCACGTTATTGACAATGTCAGATGACCCTCAGTGGTAAAATGTGACCCACAAGAATGAGCTGACAGCTTCGGGATATAGTGGAAGGCCAGCGTGGTACATATGACAACTGGCAGGATGCTGAAAGGTGTCATGCACAGCTGTGTGGATGTCAGTGTAATGAGTCATAGAACACGACTATTAGAAAAATCAAACACTGGATTCGTGTGGGCTCTGCAAAAATGTTTAGCCAAATGGGATCTACTTTCTGTAAATTCAGCTTGAATAGTTTGCTGTCTAATGTGTTGGCAGACATTCTATGTACAATTATCAATAAAACTTTCTTTCTGACAGTATTTTTCTCGGTTGGGTTAAAGGTCCATCTTATTTGACGATTTTCTCCCAACCATGACTCACTCCTGTTGCATCAACCACCCAGTTGTACCTTGGTGATGATGTTTTACCTTTTCGTATGTTCTGGTCTTTCAGAGGAGGCTTTACGCAGCCCAGGCTGCGCATAAGGTGGAAGTGACAAGGGCTGCCGAATACTTAAAGTTTCAGCCACAGGAAGTACAGGTCAGTGGTGGTTGACTTGTTTCTCTTCCCCACAGAGACGGTTCTATGCTGCCTCCAGAAAAGGCCATTCTCTAACCCAGCCTCTAGCGGGCCTAAAGCTCTCCCCAGGAGGAGCCCACAGCTCCCAGGATGTCCACGTATGTGGAGAAGCAGTGAGGAGGGCTGGGAATAGAGGTTGGGGACTGTAGAGGTTGTAGATTATGCTTCTGAATTGAGAAAATCATACAATTGAAGGTCCTCTTATAAGGGACTGGGAATGTCTAGCTAACCTCTGTATTAGAACCTGATGATGTGAAACAGGATTTGATATGCTGACTCTTGATTTTTAAGGTTAATACAGATGCATTTATCAAGACCTCCACATATTGTCTGGCTAATCGATTAACCCTTAATTTCTTCGTTTAAGGTGACCAAACTACCTAGTGGACTGGTGATTGCGTCATTGGATAACTATTCTCCAGCATCTAAAATTGGAGTGTTTGTCAAGGCTGGCTGCCGCTATGAGACCCCTGAAAACCAAGGGGTCACTCACCTTCTCCGACTGGCCTCAGGACTGGTAGGGGGGCATCTTAAACTTTATTTGCTGCCTTCAAGCAGCAATTAAAAAACAAAGCAGAATTACAGACCTGCAAGTCACCTCACTCTTATTCTGTGATATTTAAATTGTTATGGCTTGTTAGTTACAAACATTCTGATAGACAGGCAAGCTGTTGACTTGGGTAGGGTGTCTACCAGTCTTAAAATATCTTAAACCACATTATCTACATTCAAGTCTTTGAAAGTTCTCATGGGCGCTTCTCTCAGATCGTATCAGGAAATGTATTTTATTCAGTAATCTCATTTGTTAATGTGTTTACATATTGCACACATATGGTATGAGGTCAATTCAATGTAATGATCTCACCTGCCCAAATCCATCTGCTTGTACATCTGCTTGGGTATCAACGCAATGGAGCCATAGGCAACTCGGGAATTCGGGTAGAAACAAAGGGAATAAAATTTAGGAAAAACATACAAAAAGAAACCCCACAATAAACAAGTTTCTCCTTGTATTTCTCCATGTTGGCTCGGTTGTTTCCTCAAACCATGTAAAAAAGTGAATTAAGTGGTTATTGACTGGTTTGACAATGCTCTAAGGAAAACCATAGTCAATATAAAACCTAAAATGATGTAAATAAACCTAGAATAATTCCTTTCCAGTGCTACCAAGCTGTGCTCTCTTAAATTCCCTCAAATCTGGGGACTATTTTTCATTAGTTTTTCAAACAAATACTAAGACATGCTGGGATTCCTTTAATAAGTGGCAGGGGGCCTAGACTTGTGTTCCCTTTGGTTTCATTGGGAACTTGAATGAAGCAAGAATATACTGCTGTTGACAGTTGCTTTCACTTTCCAGACAACCAAAGGAGCTTCGGCCTTCAAGATCTGTCGTGGTGTGGAGGCAGTAGGAGGCAACCTGAGGTCAGTCAAATTCGGGGTTGTAAATTTTTTGTGTGTGTGTGTCTGTCTGTCTGTCTGTGCGTGTGTGTCTTTACAGTATATACTAGAATCCAGGATTGTCATTCTTATCTGAAAAACTGTTGGTGTGTTCTTCCTGCAGTGTGACATCATCCAGAGAGAACATGGTCTACACCGTGGATTGCCTGAGAGATGACATGTGAGTGTGTCAATAATAAGTGGACACCACAGAGTTCTCTGACCCGAGATGTTTGTTTTACAGTTCATATCAGGAACTGTCAGGAGCTACAAATATTCGGGATTGCTACACTAGTTAAACCCAAATAATGAACTTGAGAGTTTTTCACAATAACAATTATGATTCTAAAATCCTCCCTACAGTATTTACTGGGAGTTTCAGAGCAGCTGAGATGCACATCTCAGTTGCCTTTAATTCTCATTTTAATTATTACTCAACCCTCTAAAAATAGTACTCTTTGAAAGTAATTCAAATTCCGGTCACAGGCCAGTTTGCATATGAAATCTTCATTGGTTTCGATCGTTATCCGACTGTCTTGTCTGTAAGGGTTGGGATGCTGCAGTCAGCTCAGAATGAAGATAAGATATTCCTGTATTAGTCCCATAAGGGGAAATGTGCAGTGTTTTATCAGAAAAGTGGAAAGCAGGACAGTTGTCACCTGTATGAGTGATAAAACGTTTCAATAAGCATGTTCATATGAATTGATTCCACTTTCTGGGATATTTTCCTGCTACAAAATCATAGCATTGTTGACATATGTATTGCCTGATAGGCATCAGCATACTGAACACTGACCAAACTTCTCCAGACTTGAAGATTACTTCTGATTTTCAAGTCTGGACAGAGGATTGGGAAATATATATGATCTCTGACCATGGCCAAAGACAACAATTTGGCCCTGCATCCTATTTGACCAGATCTATGAGCAATAAGAGAATACTAAAAGTAACTCCTGTTACCATCTACCAGTGGATGACATGGATGGATCTGCCTTTCAGCTCAGCCACAGTTAAGAATGGCAACTCGTTGTTTTCTGATCCTGACCTATTTAGTGACCTTGAAACAGCAGAGCATATTTCTCACCTGTTTGTATTTTCATTTTCTTGTCTGCAGAGATACAGTGATGGAGTATTTGATCAACGTAACCACAGCACAAGAGTTTCGGCCGTGGGAGGTGACGGACCTGACTCCCCGTCTGAAGAGGGACAAGGCTGAGGCCGCACAGAGTCCCCTTTTTGGTAAGGCCCTTTATTTTGAACGGAGTAGACTTAGTTTAGTGCCAGGCCAAGTAAAGGAGCATTTTCAACTAAGGTTCGTCTCAACATGATCTAAAGCAGGGGTCCACAACCTTTTTCTTCAGAGCCCCTCTAACTCAAACCTGTTTTAATCAGAGACCACCCCCTATTTAAGATAAGCTGTGTGTGTGTGTGTGTGTGTGTGTTTTTGTGTAGACGGACATCACCTGATCCCTATGATGAGAGCAAGGTGAAGGGCCTGAGGAGAAGCTCTGCTGGCACCTTCTGACATCACATATATTTTATTATCTGAAGTCTGACTTCTTTCTTTCCATCAGGTGTGATTGAGGGTCTGCATGGTGCCGCCTACAAGAATGCCCTGGCCAACTCCCTGTACTGTCCAGACTACATGGTTGGCAAGATCCAGTCTGAACATGTGAGACGCTTAACACATGCTGAACTCACAGAAGAGCCCACCCATCATTGGGTTGGCGTATGGGCGATGAGGCAATGAGGATTTTATGATTGCATTGGTTTTGTGATTGTCATCTGCATAAATAAATTGGCTCCTTTTTTATTGCTCTCCAGCTGCACCACTTCGTCCAGAATAACTTCACCAGTGCCAGAATGGCTCTTGTTGGCCTAGGTGAGAGTTGTGATTGTCTGGTCTCCTCGGTGTGAAATGTGTCCAGGCCTTGTTTCAAGGTCGCAGTAAAAGTGTATTTTGGTACCATATGTAGGTCCTGTACCTCGAATGGATTATGTATTCGGCCTTCACATTCTCGTCTCCCACCTCCCCAGGTGTGGACCATGCTGTTCTGAGGCAAGTCGGGGAACAGTTTCTAAACATCCGCAGTGGTTCAGGCACCACTGGGGCAAAGGCCTTGTACCGTGGAGGTAAGCACTACAGCAACACACATCATCAGCACCATACCAGCTTGTTGTGGCTAAAAATAAGGCTCTTGGAGCCTAAAATGAGGCTTGCCGACAAGGTGTCTTTTCAAAGCAGCAAAGCAGGTTTATTGTGAAAACAAGATCAGAGATGAAAATCACAACAAAATCAGAGAATGCACTGGTCATCCTTGTGTCCAGCTTTTTATGATGTCTTCTTTAGCCCTCCCAGATCTTGGTGGGGCCCAATAAGATTTGGTAACTTGTCATGAATATCGGCCCACATTTATTGGCCGTACAGTTTGTGTAGATATGTTTCATTCCCAAACTAGTTTTCTTGAGAGTACTTGTGTTAACTTATATTCTTATCTTAAGGACGGGTTGTGATGGCCTTTTAGTCTCGTTGGTTTGCTCATGGTCGAAACTCCCCACAGTCCTAGCCACACTTGTGTTACACTAATATTTAGGCCTTCATGATGTTGAGGTGAACTCTGAGATTCTCTACATTGCTCTTTGGCCTCGGTTTAAAATGTTTTGAATACTGTTGACTCTAACTATCATGTAACACTGCTGCTTTTCATACAGCTTTGAACTACAGGCAGTGTTAAGCTATACTGATAAAACATATCAAAGTCTTGCGAAGCCTTGGATAAAATGTCGATTTTACTCCACTCTCCGTAGGTGAGGTGCGTTTCCAGAACTCCAGCAGTTTGGTCCACTCGCTGGTGGTGAGTCAGGCTGCAACTGAAGGCTCCAGCGAAGCTTTGGCCTTCAGCGTTCTGCAGCACATCCTCGGTGCTGGGCCCCTCATCAAGAGGGGATCAAACACCACCAGCAAACTCATCCAGGGTGTTGCCAAGGAAACCAGCGACCCTTTTGATGTACGTGGAAACCACAGA
Source organism: Regalecus glesne (assembly GCA_900302585.1). NCBI lineage: Eukaryota > Metazoa > Chordata > Actinopteri > Lampriformes > Regalecidae > Regalecus > Regalecus glesne. The sequence continues at coordinate 9,072 of OMLC01082160.1, forward strand.
TTCTGTTTTGGGGAAGGTAGTTTATCCCCATGGCATTACCGAGTGGTTAACTTCCTCACTTGGTAGTTTGGGTTCTTAATGACACCTCAAGCTTTTTAAAATGTGATTGTCCTTTTTTTGTCTAGTTATCATATCTATCTGCATGTCTGTGTTTCCATTCATTGGTCTGATAAGTTTGCTTGCTAACTGGCTGGACAGATCTGTTTGTGATACATACATGCCTCACATGTGCCATTTTTTAATGTTAAGTCAAGCTTTGTGTTTCACACATCACACACCAGGCATAGACAAATATAAGTGGGTTTTGCAATTAGCCATGTGCACTGTACCTGTGAACACCAGGTCATGGAATACCACACTAGTTGGGAGCTGTAGTTCTGTGGCCATGTGTCATGTATGATCTAATGAATGTTTAAGACTCGGTGCTTAGATTAACAGTGCTACATAGCTTCAAGTTTGTAGATGACTTCTCATCGGCACCTCAGGAAAACACTTATTTTGTGTAGGAGAAAAGACAATATTCAGTTTTGACTTGAAATTTATGAATCATTCAAAACAAACCTGCTTCCCATCCTGTTGTTCTGCGCAGGCCTCTGCTTTCAATACAGGCTACTCTGACTCGGGTCTGTTTGGGGTTTACACCATCTGCCAGGCTGCTGTGGCCAGTGAAGTGAGTATTCAAACTGCCATTCAAATAAGGCTGGAGCATTTACAAGACCTATCCATCAACATTTTTATCCATTCATTCTTTCATAGAGAAAGATTCTTTCATCTTATTTGGACCTAATAAAACCAAGCAAGTTGCATCATGCCCAGTTTTCATTGCAGCTTCAGTCGAATTTCTGAATTAAAAGATGAATGAAAGATTGGCCAAGGACAGGTTAAGCGGCTGTGTTTGTGGGGATAGCTATGGCAAAAAACGAGTCTGTGCAACCAAGTGTTAGAGTGATAATGTAACCTGAAACCTGGGATTCCAGTGTTGAGATGTACTGGAACTGTTTGCGTCCCATTTAAGAGATATTCTGCTATGCTCTTGTGTCGTCATAATGTTTTATTGTTTGCAGTAAGTTAAAGTCCCCAAATGCAAAACAAACACACAAAGCTGATAGATAGTCTAATAAAATCAACCAACAGCAGCATCTAAAATGGTTAGTGAGTCTGTATTAAAACCTGCAACACAGCTAACGTCTTCCCATATGGCATGTTGGAAATATTCCCTGGGATGAAGGAACATCTTGTATTATATGGATGCTTTATAACTGGAGGTTCTGGGAATTAAATAACAGCCAAGTCGGAGCTTTCCGTCAGTACTTTCTTTTTCTTTGTTCTGGTGGGTTAGATTTTAAAAGTTAGACTTTCTCTATTTTAAGAAAGTGGGTTTTTCCAAAGAGCAGCATCCTGTCTGCCTCCTGGCTGCTCCCTACTCCCTTTGCTATAAGAGGTTCGATCCCTGAGTATATATTGGTATGCAAATTCTCTGTGTTGTTCACCAAACCTGCTGACCGCATAGGTTGTTTTGTTGGTTTATGGTGGCTCCGGAGCTGAACCTCACATCACTAAACTGGACTGACCTCCGGGGTCATCTGTCTCTCTCCAGGTGATCAGGGCTGCTCTCGCCCAGGTGAAGGCTGTTGCTGATGGAGGAGTCACTGCAGCTGATCTTACCCGTGCCAAGTAAGGATGACACTTGTATACATGAAGAGACAAACAAAAATACATATAGCCATATGGAGATACACACTATCAAAGTCACAGATATGGACACGACTACCCGTACAGACACACGTACGCAGAACTGCACTCACAGCTGCAAACGCTGACAAACGCATAACCAGACACAAATGCCTAGGAAAGTGCTCAGTCACATGCAGTCATGTTCACGTTGGATCCATCAGTGTGACAGTTCGGTACCTTGAAAGCGGGTTATGTTATAAATTGAAATAAATCTTGATAAGATTCCTTATTAGTCTTTGGAAAATTCCCTCCTAGTTTACTGCATGTATTTGTGAGAGAGAGCCAGACTGTGTTACCCCCAGGCGTTTGACGGTACATGAAAACGTGGTTCAGTGGGTACCCCGGTTTTTAAGTCATGGTTTGGTATGGTCATCATCAACTGCTTATCCTTAGGGTTACAGGATGCTGGAGCCTACCCCATTGCTCTTTAGGTGAAAGGCGGGGATAACACCCTGGGGATTAAGGTCCTTCCTTACCCTCTGCGGTGGGTTTGAACCTGCAATGTCAGACTCATTAGTTCCTGAAGGGCATCTACTCTCACTGCGCTACTATGGCTCTCTACCCCAATGAGTTTGATAATTATAGTTGTTAATGTACTGAAGTAGGGGCGGCATGGCTCAGTGGGTAGAGTGGTCGTCTGGCAATCTGAAGGTTGCAGGTTTGATCCCCGCATCTGCAGAGAAGCGTATCGAGGTGTCCTTGAGCAAGAGACTGTTTTGATGAGGGCTGTCCTGATCACTACCACAAATGAACAGGAAGGCAAAAAATGACCAGATATGGATCCAGACCAGAGTTTAAATACCTCTGGATGTCATTCTTGTGATGCAGGGTGGCCTCTAGGTACTTTTCCCCTCATGTTTGTAGGCTATACATATATTTAGTTTTCTCCATTCAGAGATGTGCTAATTTTGCATTATGCCGAATCTGACTGTGGCCCTGCAGGACCCAGCTGAAGGCCCACTACCTGATGTCACTGGAGACCTCCGAGGGCCTATTGGAGGCAATGGGTTCCCAGGCCCTGACTGGTGGCACCTACAGCTCTCCTGACACCATCGCTAAAGACATCGACAACGTTTCCCTTAGTGACATTGCCAGTGTAAGTTCCTTTCCAATCTGTCACTGGTTTGTATTCAGAACGGTGTTGTGGTATCCTTTTACCAAAACCCGTCAAATTGGCATTAGCTCAGTGGAATTATCTCATCACAAGATGGTTGTTATTTGCCCTGTGCTGTAATAGAGTTTCTTGGATGGTGTTTGTTTATAACTTTATTCATATTTTTAGGCTGCCAAGAAGTTTGTGTCTGGGAAGAAGACTATGGCGTCCTGCGGCAACCTTGTGAAAACACCATTCGTTGATGAAATCTAAAACCCTGCCTGTCACCCTCATACTGTACCTACTACCTGTGTTATCAAACAGCAAAGCTGAATTTTTTTGGTCCATCTCCGCCAAATGCTAAAATCAAAGGCAGTTGTCTGCCATGACCCTATTGTTCTGAGATCTCATGTTGATCCACCATCAAACAGACCTCAGCTGTTCATGTGTCTTCAGTGGGTCCGTCTCCTGTACATCAAAACCTTCAGGTCCACTCGTTTCTCTGTCCGAACTGTATAGCAGGTGTAAATTAATGAATAAACTCTATCTACCTGAACGAGGCTGCGACACTTTGTCACTGCAGGTGTACAGCGACTATGCAATGGTAACTCAGGAAACCAGCGGCAATAGAAGCACCAGATCAGTATCACAATAGAACAGTAAGGCCAATCTACAGGATGACTGTGATGGGGGGGGTCTTCTGTCTGCATTGGATAAGGCCAGTAAACAGTGTCAGCACACTACAGCAACGTCTTGCTCAGCACATTAGAAGTGCTGCTGGCCCACCACACGGTGGCAGAGTAGCTGAGGATGCTCTGTGGTGCTACTGGCAGAGTTCACTTGGACCTATGATTTGTTTGGTGCTGTCTCTCTTAACGTATGCTCCATAGCCCCCAGAGGACGTCATCCACCTGTCACCTAGGAAGTGATGGAGCGTCTCATGGGACGCGGTGTCCAGATGACGGATTCTGACTCATTGACAGGGGGAGAGTCTCGTTCTCAAATGAGAATGATGGGTTTTCTCGCGAGGACGCTGTAGACGCGCTGCTCCCAGTGTCCCCCGGTCCACCTACAGACGGGATCAGTCCGAGAGACCGTCTGCTCAGAACGCTGCAGTCAGCAGGAGCATGAGCTGCCTCCTGAACCAGAGACAGGTTCTCACCAGGGACACAGGGGGACAGACGTCTAAAGAGCTCCATAAGTCAGACGACGAGGAGCCACAGCTCCCGTTAACATCCACATGGCCATGAGCAACACGGTCTGGAGACCTTGCAGGGTGGGCTCCCTGAAGGATCCTCTGAGATGGGAGGGGCTGCTCGACATGGTGGGCTCCATTGAGACTGCCCATGGGCCAGAGGACCTGCTCCACCAGGTGACGATGGAATGAGTGTACATGGTAGTGTACATGGTAGTGTACATGGTAGTGTACATGGTAGTGTACATGGTAGTGTACATGGTAGTGTACATGGTAGTGTACATGGTAGTGTACATGGTAGTGTACATGGTAGTGTACATGGTAGTGTACATGGTAGACAAACACATCCACACTCACTGAGATTGTTGGGGCCAGTGATGGGTTTTGACCTGCAGTGCTGCATCGAGACCCTCCTCTCAGAGTTAAAGATACAATACAAGCGTACGATTATGTAAAAGTCCTTTATTTAACACTCTTCTATAACACTCTGCTCCTTCCTCCTGTCACTCTTCATCCGTGGCTGTTTTCACGATTTCTGCCCTCCTCAATTTGGCTGCCTCCTCAAACTTACAGATGGCATCATTACATGATTTATTCTGTGGTCAGAAGAGAAGAGAGAGTAGAACATGGTCAGACCTCTTGTTCATGGTATAGTCAGACGACCACATGTCTTTTTATATGAATGAAACTGCTCAGTTGTGACTAGTCTTGGACTTGATCACAAAGAGGTGAATCAGTTCAACTGGATCAGAAGTTTATTCACAAACATTTCATCACTCAAACACGAGCCCTCTTCAGTCTTCAGACACCTCTTTTGGGGATCCCCATACCTGGATTATTGAGCATGCATCAAGACATCTTGCCATTGATGTGACTTGGATAGTTCATTTAGAAAAAGGATGTATTTCACCATTGTTAATCCCTTATTGGAACCTACAATTATAAACGTATGTCTCTCTTTCTGCAGTTTAAGGAATTCCTCCACGGTCAGGTCTTCCACTTTCTTCTTCAGGTTGATGAAGTGGCAGGCGGAGGAGTGAGATCTATGCTCTTCACTGGAAGACAGAAACACAAAGCAAATGAGTCAAATCCAGAGGGTTCAGTGAATGGCGTGTAAGAGACATTTTCAGCAAAGTTGAAGGTTTCTATAGGGCAAAGCTGGTGTGTGAATGCAACACCTCTCTTTAATATCACCAGCATATTTTAGAGTTCGACTAAGTGTGGGATATAGAACAGGCCGTAGGGAGGAGGTCAGCACCAGAGGAGGTCACTGCCTTGCACAGTACTGTATGTGTCGTCTGTCTCCACAGTCCTGATGAGTGTATAGCTCAGTGGGTAGAGCGGTAGAAAGCATGTGGAGGTGTCCTTGAGTAAGACCCTGAACCCCTAATTACTCCCTGAGCACCATATGGGTGGCTCACTGCTCCTATACAATAGGATGGGTTAAAATGCAGAGAAATACAAATTTCCCCTTGCAGGACCGATAAGGGAATCATTATTATTATTCAATGTTCCTTGAATTCAATGTGGGACTTTACCAGGAAATAAACTATTCTACCGTGTCTGTGTGGGTTTCCTCCCAACATCAAAGACATGCATGTCAGGATAAATACTCCTGCCTGTGCCCCTGAGCAAGGCAGTAAGAAAAAGGAACTGAAGGTGCTCCTGAAGGTGCAGCAGCTGCTCACTGCTCCTATACAACAGGATGAGCAAAAAACAAAGAACACATTTCCTTGTAAGGAGAAGAAGAAACTGTTACAAAGAATCAAATCAGTTAATCTGGACATGTTTATTGAAAGAACAAATGAGAAATAATGAGGATGTCATCCGCGTGACTGATGAAACCTTTCAATGAAACCTGGTGTCCAGATGAACTGATTCATCTTTGATTTCCTCACCTGGATAACTGAGCATGCAGGAAGTTATACTGATCAGTGGTTCTCTCAAATGGAAAATAGGAAATCTACTATACTGCCAACAGAGGACAAGGTGTCTTGCAGATTTTGCCAAGTGCTCTTCTACATTCTGTTGCAGAATATTTAGAAGCAAATTCAGATTTTCACAGCGGAGCTTAGAATTAATTGGAAGTTAAAGTTCACTGATTTTCTTCACTTCCAGGAGCGTTCTTGTGCTATCAATACAGTGAACAGGATCATCTTACTCTGGATCGTCATCTGGTTCCCAGCCTTCCAGTTCCTTGAGGCAGAAGAAGCATGTGGCAGTGTCAGGGCTGTTGTCTGATGGAGTGTGGATGAAGCCGGCTTTGGCCATCTGGGGAGAGAAGAAGTTAACTTGTGTATTTATTGTGTGATATGGTCACATCGTTAGTGCCTGTGCCATTATGTGCCTGTGTTGTCTATGAGGATAGGGATGCTGACCCTAACCCAGCTCACACTGAAGATGTCTCCTGTAGGACTGATGAGATGTTTCTCAATGAAACGTGTCAACTGATTCTACTCCTTTGTGACCTGTATGGGTGTTTTGGGCCTCGGCATGCATCAGATTTCAATGAAGAGGTCTTGGCTTTAGTTGGATGGAGCAGAAGCTTGTAGTTTGTGCACCAAATGACTGCCCGGGCTGTTATCAGAGAGTGAGGGCAGTGTTGTCGTTTAGTCCAGTTCGGTTGAAGTATTGATTTTCACGGCATACACTTATTTCATCAATGCAGGTAACGTAACCAGCTTGGTAGTGGGCTAACTCTTCTATCTGATTTTTAGTTCGCTAGCTATCCTGCTAACGCAAGCTACCTCACATGAATCAACATGCTTGCTCGGCACCACAGACCCCCTCAGGCTTCCCTGCTGGACCCCGACTAGCCACGGCCTGGCCTGGGTTAGCTTACTTACGTTCTCCGGGGTACAGGAGCAGCCCTCATTAAACGGCCATCCCGCGAAGGTTTTCAGTCTGTTCTCGTAGAAGTACATCTTGGTCTCCTCCCCGCTGTACGGGTCCATAGCTGTGTTTAGGGAGAATATGTCTCGTCTCAGTGACCCGGGTTCTGACTTCTGCTCACGGCTCCAGGGAGATCTCTGTACCGGGACACAACGAGCCTGCTGCCGCGCTGAGAGGGCGGAAGGCGGTTTGAAAGTTGAGCGGATAATTCTATTCACTAATCTGATTGGTCAGCATGTCGTACATTTGTTTCATTCATCGACTGTTCTGATTGGTCAATGAATCATCCACGTCATCTTCCATTGACTGTTATGATTGGTCAACATACAGCCCAATCCCTTGTTCGGCTGTGTACACCGATCGCTAAAAACAGATTGGAAAAATAAGAATTAAAATAAAATAAATAGAATTGAAAAAATTACAACAACAACCTTCGTCTGGGTGGATGATTCTCTGGTTCTACCATAGGTGCTGATGATACCTGATGGTCGCCATGTTGAAGTATTCCAATGTGCGGGGCATTCAAAAATCTGCTCTGCACAAAACAGCTGGTCACATCAGGGACACCAACCTGACCAGATGTGCTCTCAGGTGTAACGTGTCTTTATGCTCTTTATCAAACCAACTGTGTGAATACGAATAAGACATTTGATGACCCTAATGACCACAGACTGCTATGCGTGTGTTCTGGTTCAGCATCAGAGCTCATAACTCATTTTAAAA
>OMLC01082161.1:0-12560 GCA_900302585.1 Regalecus glesne
TATATCCATGTTTATCATGTTACATTCTTTACGTGCAATATGCAGCGTATACATACTAAGTCAGTGGCATTAACTCCTTTTTCCCCCACCCGAATTCCCTGAGTTGCCTACTGCTGGGTCAGTCTCTTTGATAGAATGTTGTCAGGGAGGAGGAAGGTGTAGGATGTGTATCCTCCAAGTCACACAATGACAGAATCAGCATGCTCAATATGCTATTACATATTATTTCGAGCTATAGAGCAGTGAAGAACCACACTGGCTTATTCTTTGCCCACCCCCAGACCAACATTAGCCTCCCCTTCCTCTCACTCTGCTGTCAGAGCTGCATCTTGGCTCCATCCAGTTAAACACAGCTAATAAGGTAGCCCAGGGAACACGCTTAGCAGGAGAAGGGAGAAAAAAATCAACAATTTGATTTACAAAATGCTGCGCTTGGTAAAGATAAAGCCGTTGTGAGCTGGGTATCTGTGTCTGAATAGGGGTGATATAGGATAGTGGCAGGGGTTAAGGGCGTGCAGGAAGTGTCGATATCACAAGACCAATTACAGCTTTATAAATGGCCCCTCCGTCTCTCCAAATAAGGAGCTCCATCAGTCTAGGCTGACAGCGTGGTCCTTAGCCTGTCACCCATGCTTCTGCCCGCAATCTGTAGATTTCAACTTAGCCGAGAAATTGATAATCCGATTCAGACATAACATAGTTAAGCGCCGCGTCTGCTGTAAGCGGAGAGGGCCTTTGTCAATGGAAGGGACGGGGTAAAGAGTGCAGGCTCAGCAGAGAGAGAAATGGTCTGTGTGCATTTAAAACTATTTGGCTAATGCAGCAGAGTACTGTCAGAGAGAGGCTGCAATCACTAAATACACACACACACACACACACACACACACACACACACACACACAGTAAAGATATGTTCTTAGCCCTGCCATGGTTGTCACAAATATTCCTGAAAACAACATATTCAGCTGTTTCATCTCAGCCTCCGAGCATTCTGGTTTCAGTTTTTGGTCATTTGAATTTTTAAAAAAAAGAAAGTAATTTCATCATGTACATGGTTATTAACTGATTTTTTTCTTATGTCGGGTCATGAGCTAGTGAAGCACCACGGGAACAGGTATTGTTAAATATCTTGCTGTGAGATATTTTGTCAAGTATGCAGGCACAGAAATTAGGAGATGCAAAGATGGTGATGATGATGATGTGAAGGTTCAACATGGCAGAGTTGAAGGCAGACTGCTCAGCTTCTGTTCTTCAGGTGTCAGAGCCCAGAGAAAGACAAGCTAACAACTGATTAAACCCTGATGCCACCATAATGTAGCATGGGGGGGGGTTAGTTCTATTAGTGGGACCAAATGCCATGCATGGTAATGGTAGACAGCAAGCTTAGAGCATACAGCATCTCCTCTAGGCTGTAGGTTTGGTCAATCAGCCAAAGGAGTCATAAGTGGTTTCTGCCAGTTTTTCCTTTCCATCGAAGTCTTACTTGAAATAAGACATGTCGATACTGACATTGTGCCCTGGGATTCACTGGCCACAGTCATTAGCCTGCTCATAGAGCGATACACTCAGTGACCAGAAAATGGAAACCTTCATTCAGCACCACACTGGAACTCTTTTGGTGCTGATACTAGCTGTTGCATGATAATGACCCAACAAGGGTCCTGTAGCATCCTACTGTTAAAGCCAGCCATGCAGACACCAGTGCTTTCCAGAACTGCCTCAAATTGATGGTTGGACGCTTCTTTCTATGGATGCTATGTTTGAGTTCATCCCAAAGGTATTTGGTAGGGTTGATATCAGGAGTATGGTGGCCAAGCCATTAACATAGCTTCACCTGAATGTTGGTTGAATCAGTCCTGGATGGTTCTTGCATAATGACAGGGACGATTATCTCTTTGAAAGTACATATAGTTTAATGTATGTCTACATTAAACTATATGTGCGTGTCTGTATGTGTAAGGAATATTCACCCACCAATCACACCCCCAATACTATTTGTTTGGTGGTATGAATAGCAGAAGAGGAGCTGCACAAAAACAGATAAGAGGGCAGCAGAGGTTATTACAAAACTGCTGCTGTGTGGATTTATATTTCAAACGAATTCTGCTGTTTGTTGTTTTCCTATGAATATAATTGTGTGCTGTGCAGAACATTGATAGTGAACAAATCAATAATACAGTATTCTGTGTGACAGGCTGAGGTTTAACAACATCCATGTTGCATCACCAATCTGATTCTCAACCTCCTGTACGTCACATACCATCCTCTCTCTCTCTCACCCCTGCCTCTCCCTGCTCCAGTTGTGCTGTTGAATAAGAGCAGGGACATGTAGAAGATAAAAGGTCCCTCCAGTCTGTCTGCTTGGTGTACAGTAGTCGTGTAAAGTGCCTACTTAACTGTGTCTGTTTTTGTAAACACCTGCTACATTTTCAGCAGAGGAAGCGGCACAGTAGTAGCTATCAAATTCTATGCAGACAAAAATATTTGGCTGTTGTCTCAGCTGAAGACATCTGTCATCCAGATTAATTACACTGTGCACACACAATTATGAAAGATGCTTGTAGTGTCAGCACAGATACAATGTCCACGAAATAACCTGAACAAAACCCAAGAAAGAAATGCATTCTGGTCCATGTGCTCCTGCATACACACCAGCAGCCTGAGTTTGGGCTGGAGAGGGGACCAAACACCAAGGTTGTCCAAACGACAAATGAGAGACCCTCTCAAAGTGACATATAAGCAGAAAGATCCTCCTTGCTGCATTCCTTCTTTCCAAACAATCAACAAAAAACAGCTTTAGATGGATGTAAATCACCTCATTAACTCCCCAACCTAAATCCATTCTGCGGGAGCAGTGCAGGAGAGAGGAGGCGAGGAAAAAAGAAGCCCCGATAAAACATCTGCCGGATTTACCCATCTGTGCCAAGATGAGCGGAGGCCCACTGTGATAGAGAGAGAGCGCGGGCAAAGAGCTGCAGAGTGAGGGAGTAAAGGCTGCGTGGAGGCACAGTGCCCACGTCAACAAGTGCCAGGAAGGGGGGGCGTCGAATCCATGGCTAACATAGAGTCCCACTGGAAACAATTATAGTGCCACCATTCCCACGCACTTTCCACGCCTGCCGTTCGTATTGTTGCTGCTTTATTCTGCCGCATATCGCCCCTCTTTTCCCCCTCACAAATCACACTTTTTGTTTTCCTCCCCTCCTATTGCAGAAGGATTTTGCAATTGATACGCCTGAGGCTAAGCTGCATTGATCAGATCTCTGTCGGTTAGCTTACTTGTTCAGCTCTCTCTCTCTCTCTCTCTCTCTCTCCCTCTGTCTCTCTCTCTCTCTCTCTCTCTCTCTCTCTTTCTCTCTCTCTCTCCTTTTGTTTGTGAGAAAAGCACTGATCATAAAAGGAAAACCTGAAGGGTCAATGAAGGACAAGATGTCTGCCTGATAGTTGAAAATGAGAGATTATCCCCTCACAGAGAAGAGATTACCACTTTCCCCTTGAATGCTGCATGTACTCTTACTAGACTGGGAAAAAAATCTAACAAACCAACAAACATTCAAGCAGTTGCCCAGAATGACAAACAATTCTATCCTGCCTGTGGAAGTTTCCTTCCACTGCTGTTGACTGCGTTGATTTGGAGTCACATCATTGCCAGCTTCTGAAGAGAGTGGACATCTCGGCATGAATCACTGTCATGAGAACTATATCACTCAGCATCAACAGTTACATCAGGGAAGGGAAGTCTGCTGTTATAATTCTGACCATCTTACTTATTCTCAGGACAGAGAAATTACAAAAAAAATCATTCATTGTCTATACACAGCAAATTAAAATCTGGGTCCTAACTTTGCTGAGAGGGGATGGAGGTGTGGATATGTTAAATAATTTCAAATTCATTTGTAAAGCCCACTAACACAAATTACAAATTTTCCAATCACAAATTTGCCAAATTTCGTGTTTCTACAGCACATCAAGAGACAAAACACATTTTTTATAATTTCATCTCTATTTTAAAGCTGCATTTATCATATTCTCTTCTTTTTATATAGTGTCTTTCCATGCCGTATAGAAAGCACTTGCTTTTTACTGAATTTCCTTTGTGCATGAAATGTGTCAAACAAATAAACTTGCATTGCCATGCCTGGAGTCTATGAAACTAGTTCATGGAGGAACCAAGGTTTGTCTAGCTCCTCCATGAACTAGTTTCATAGACTCCTGCTCACTCAGATTAGACAAAAAACACTGGCAATTTAAAGACTTGATAGACTTTTTAGCAAATTTTCAGCTGAAAATTGTAAATACAGCATAAAATGAGGCCGTATTAGAGGCCACTTGAAGTGAGAAAATCTCTGCTGTCTCTTATCTTCTGGGTTGAACTCATTACATTCAACTCAATATATATGAGACGAATAATTGTATTGCCACACAACCAAGCCTGATGGAATTTGTTATCTGCATTTAACTTATCCTATTGTACAGGAGCAGTGAGCACAGCCGCCGTGGGGAGCAGTTAGGGGTTCAGTGTCTCGCTCAAGGGCACCTTGACACACTTTCTTCAGGGCCCGGAGGTCAAACAAAAAATCTTCTATTACTAGACAACCGGCCTACCTCCTGAGCTATGCCGCTCTCTTAATATAAATATATTATCCTGTTCTTACATGGTCAATTAGCTATCTATCTACAGGTGGGATCATTTCTTATCTTAAATCCATCAAGTGATGTTCATGATGTCATTTAGTAAATGGAAAAGCTATCATAGATTGGCACCGTACTTAAGCAATACATCCTCTATGTGTTCAACGGGAGAAATAACATCCTACAATTATACCATAGAGGATTTCAGGGATGACACAGAAGCTCTTGGGACCAACATATATTTAGGACACTGATTTCTCTTGAGTTTTGACTGTCATCGGTAACGGTAACATCCATAAAACCTCCAGCCAAATTTTCCCTCCATGCTTCTTGGAGTCAGATGGAGTGATGAAGTGCCGGACACAAGATTTAGGCTGGCCGGCTCAGAGGAACTGAGCTTGTGCAGTTTACCTCTAGCCGAAGATAATTTGTAATCCCTCCCGCCTGGAGGATGCACAGATACACTAATAAGCCTTTAATCTTTACTCTTGTGTTCTTGTCATCCCCCTCCCTCCCATTTTCTCCTGCTCTACTCTCTCTCTCTCTCATTTCAGAATAGGATTATTTATGTTGTTAGAGGAACAGTGACAAGCCAGAGTTTAGATACTACTCCTGTCTCTACAATATTCACCGTAATTTTTAATTATCACCAGAGAGAGAGAGAGGGAGAGATTTGTCATAGCAGTGATTAGCTCCATGGCTGTTAATTCTCATTGACAGTAAAGCTAAAGGAGCTTCTCGGAGGGGTTCGATGGTTTGCTAGGTACTTAGTTTTATGTACAGTGTTCACATGGTGAAGGAAAGAGACATTTTTTATGCCTTGGATGTATCCGAAAAGCTCATGTTTCATTTGTGATATACCCTTTGCTTCAGGTGAAAACAGCTTTTATCAGGGAGCCTTCCCATCTCTCTCTCATCTCTCCCTCCCTCCCTCTCTGCAGTTGAAATAAATGAAAGAATTAACATTAAGCACATGTCCTGTGGAGGCGCCAGGGCCCTTCACACTCATTGTTATGTCTTCCAGTCAAAATTACGCCCAACACACTGTCATTTCCACAGCCCTCAGCCAGGCTGTCTGGCTGCTGAAACAGCCAGTGAATAACATTCTTCATTTCCAGTAGCATAGGCACACGGATTCAAGTCTGCTGAATTCATTAGGATACAGAGAAAATGTGTAGAGAGGGTTACTGTATTAAAATAGAATGGATACTGTATTCATGTCAAACCACGTAAGGGGAGCGATCCTCCTGGTTTGGGAGGAGCCTCCCTCTGCTCCTCTCGTAGAGTGGAGAGATGTGGTCAGAGTTTTATTGGAGATGGGGGTCAGGTAAAGCTTGCTTCCAGGAAGAAATATTCCATTACATATTTTCTCACATGTGCCATGTAACTAGCTCTTTGATCATTTCTAACAGTTGTTTGTAAGGGTGTAAGGGATGCTGCAGTCAGCTCAGATGGAAGATGTCACCTGTTTGAGTGACGAAACGTCTGATCCAGTTGAACTAATTCACCTTTTTTTTGTGAACCATCTCAAGAGTTTTCGTACCAAAACTTTTAAGAGCTTTCATCACTGTACTATCAAGAGCATCTTGACAGTCTCTATCGCAGTGTGGTTTGTCAACGTGATTGCTCAGGACTGCAGACTGCTTCAAAGGACTTTAAAGATGACAGGAAAAAAATCATTGGCATGGAACGATCACGTATTCATAATATTCATACCACTCAATGCAAAAGGAAAGCCCAAAAAGAATCAAGGATACCATCCATCCTGATTATGTTCTATTCTCTTACTTTCCATCCAAAAACACGTTACTTGAGCATCAAATCACGCACCACCCATCTCAGTAATAGTTTCATTCCACAGGCAGGCAGGTTGCTGAAGAGTTGGCACACCCATATTCACCTGACATTGTTCTGTTATCGTTTACTGTATATTGTGTAAATCATGGGTGAATTCACTCTGTACATAGTTGATGCAGGTCTGTAGTAGTGTTGTTGTTTTTTGGGATGGTTTGTCCTTGTGTCCATTATCCTTGTGTCCTTTGTGTTGAGGCAGAGCAAACATACATACATGGGTCTGTTGATGTGTTAACCAGAAACAAGAGAAAGTTTGGATTTTCTACTACAACTATAATAATAATAATAATTATTATTATTGGTTTTGTCTTTAAGTAGTAACCAGATAGACCTTGTAAAAAACATTCGCCTACCATCTCAAAAGGTTCCTTTGGACTTACTGGGTGAGTTTTGAAGCATACCACACCTCCCATTGGAAAAGAGACTTGTCTAACAATCAGATGCAGGGACAGAGTGAGGAGGAACAAGTATGGAGGTCCCTATGTGTTCAAACATATAACTCCAACTGGCTTCAAAAGCCTGGGCTTTAGTACCACGGCCTGACCCTAACCTCAGCTCACTGAATGGGCTTCAGATTGGCCGTGTTGCTCTTGTTTTTCTTCTGGGCTTGTAAATACAATAATATAATAAGCACCGGCCTCAGGTCTCTCCAATCTAATGTCTCAGCGAGTGCCAAGCTGTAACAATGTATGCAAATACGCTAGCATTGGTAAAGGGCATCGGCTTCGCCCCAAATTAATTCTATATATTTTACAATTAAATAAAAGCTAATATATATCTTACTGTCCAGATGTTGGGAGCCACCTGACTCTTGCTGACGGGACCCTGGTGTTATAAGTCTCACGCTGGCACTGCAGATGCCTTTATTGTTGCTTCTTAACTTGGCCCAACAGGAGGCTGACACTTTACAATCTGGAGCACATAATATACAGCATGGAGCACTCGTCTCCCAGCATGCTCTCTGTTCCTGTCCCTGCCCTGGAGGGATGGGATAACCACTCAGAAAGTCGTGTTTTCTTTTTTGTTCCCCCTCCCTCTCATTCTTTTGGCTTGTCTTCAGAGCTTATTCCACTTCCTGTTCATGCCATGCCCATGTTTCTCTTTGGATTTTGCACATTTTGTTAAATGATGCAAATAAAAAAGGGATGAGCAGGTTTCAAAGTTTATTCAAAATAAATAAATAAATGTCAAGTTACAGCAATTGCTGAACAAGAAACTTTGGCTCTCTCTCTTGCTCTCTGTCTGGATGTGTGTGTCTGTGACAGGAAAATGGCCTGTTCTGCGTTTCCATATACTACAGTTTTCTCTAGGCACCACAAAATGCCACATTTCAGCTGCTTCACTTTGTCATATCCAAGATGTGCCCAAGTTCAGTCACTTCCAACACATTCAGTGGAGGGCAAAAAAAGGAAGAGGATTTATGGATCTGAAAAGTTGATGACATGCCCCCTCACTTGTCAGGAAGAATGACAGCTCTGAATTTGAAGCTGTTGCGTTGTTCTTTGACAGCAAAGTAAAAAATCTTAAGAGAGGCTTGGTTTGATTTCCTGAGATTCAGATCACAACCAGTCACCCCGGCACTTACAAGTGTCAGCTTGTGTTTGCATCCACTGGCACGGTATGATGGAAGAGCCTGATGTTGAAAAAAATCCAGAATGGGACATAACAAAACAGGAAAAATAACTGCTGTAATGCGCTATTAGACCCTAAATGATGTTTTTTTTGGGAGCTGTAAACACATTTCAAGGTGAATTTTCTCTTCTTCTTTTGACAGTCTAGATGCATAAAACCCTGGATTTGACAACCTGCCTTGTATCTGATCAATGCTATCAATACAAAATTTATATGACACATGATATAACTTCACATTATCCCCAATATTGCTACAGATGAATACGCCAAACTGCTTTCAGAGGGCAGAATAAATTATCTTGCCACCTCCTTTGTTGAAATTTCCACCCCTGCTGCACCGCCAGGCCCGCCCAGGTCAATGATGTAATACCCAAGATTTCAATGGAGGCAGTCACTATGGTTACGGAGAGTACTGCAGGAGTACATTACTGACTAATGGCTTCTAACGTTTTTCCATCCAACTTTAGCTCAAACCAATAACTGAAAAACATCTTTTCAGGCTCAAATATCCAGGTAGTCAACAAGGTCAAAATAGTTCAATCAGGTCATCTGGACATCTGGTCAGTTACCTACGGCCAGTCACCGCTGGACAGTCACCTTGATTATTGAACCTGAAAAGGTGTTTCTCTGTTCTTCCATGTCGGCATTGTTTGGCCCCATTCTTTGTGAGTACCCTAATTTACATCTTTGTTCTTTTAAAAGGTATCTGTTCTTTTAAAAGGAGCTGGGTGGGCCACACACTGGACTGGGAGCTGAGGATGACATTCAGTGGAATGTTGAAACGTACTCCTGTTTTTGTTTTAAACGTATGCCCAGATGACCTGATTGAACTATTTTGACCATGCTAACAACTGTGACCTGATGCTTACCTTATCTTAACCTTGATTTAATCCTAACCTTAATCCAATTCTTACCCCAACCTAACACTAACCTGTGTTTTAATCCAAACTTAACCTTACCCTAACCACAGTGTTGGCAATGTGGTAGTAGTCTGCACATTGAATGGTGCTACCGGTCTCTGTGGGCATAATTTCAGCCTAACCCTAAATTGATCCTAACGTTTGACTTAACCATAACCTAATACCCACCTGAAGCCAATACTTTGATTATATTACACTAGGTTGTGCATTAACCACTCGACCAAGGCCGATGGAATATGTTTTCAGAATAAGGACAAGTCCCTTTTGATTTACAGTCTGTTAAACCCTGCAGCACGACACATTCATGGACAACAGTAAACACTCCACGTGTCATCGTGAATGATACAGTCATGAAGTATGAGAAAACAAACATATGAGCTAAACACCAACCCTAATGGCTACCTCAGCCCAGCTCGGGGTTTAACCTGATGGTTCCTGTAACTCCGTTGGCTCAGGGGTCAAATGTGCACTTCCAAGTCAGGTGTAGCAGGTTCGATCCCACTGCAGGGCACCAGGACAAGGGCATCTGGCTCCAAGCTCAGTAAATCCGAGGCACACTTCTTAAAGTGTTTGGAGTGGTTGCTAGACTATAAAAGGGCTATATGAAAACATGTCCATTTAGCATTTAACCTGATCTTAGCTGATGGCTAAGCTTGGAGCCTTTGTCACAAGGAAGTTGGAGGTAATCCGGTACTCTACTGATTAACAAAAGACGTGTCCTGTGATTGTGTCAACACTGTGGATTTGGTTGAAAGCCTTAAAAGGAAGAGGAAGGGATGCAGCGTTGACTGGTGTTCCCATTCACAAGTGTTAAAGCAAGCAGCAACTGATGAAGTGTGACCAAAAAAGAAAACATGGCAGACGTGTGGCAGGCAGCTGCTGTGTGCATGAATGCAGATTGTACCTGTCCTATTAAAAGGCCTAAAGAAGAGGAAAGTGAATTTTCACTGCCCCTCAACTTTGCAAACCTTGTTCTCCCATCTGCATCTCAACTGCAGAGATCTAATGTACCATGATGAGACATGCTAGCAAATGATATAAGCTCTTGCAATCAGTCAGTTAATTGATGACCATTTAATCAATTGAATCTATTATGATCATGGGGAGACACTCATAAATAACACCGCCTGGGGCTGCTATGTTAGGACTGTTTTACAGGTCACGATTAGTCCGCACGTTGTGTCTAGATACAGGTAGGGGGATTAAGACTGGATGCCCTTCTTGATGCCCTGCCGTGGGTTCGAACCCACAGCCTCTGGCTCATTGGTTCCTGAAGTGTGCGCTGAACTGCTGCGGCCCGTAGTCGGGACTGGTTGGATTGTATTTGCAGTGTAAGACATACACGAGGTTTAATGGCAGTGTCTGGATTATATCGAGTTGATGATTGATGCAAGGTTAACTCTACACATAGGGAATTATCTAAGAAGTGCCTTTTAACAGCTCCACAGGACTAACCGGGCTCTTCATGACAACGCCAGTCCTGTCTTTATTGGTGCTGAGTGTAGTCAGAAGACACTTTGGCTGCTAGAGGAAAACAGATCTGCTACTTTAAAGTTAAAGTGACGTTGGGTTTTTAGAAATTAATCTCTGGCAATCATTTGCTACCCTATCTCCTCCCAGACATTACAAGTATTGCTTCCAGTTGAAAATACAAAATAAACATCATCCCCTTCAGCTTATTTTGTCACAAAGATTTTTTAAAAAGATTCAGGGAAAATGGTAGAAAGTGGAATTTTTCCTCTGACAAACGTGACATGACAGTAAAATGGTTCTTCTCTGAATCCTGTCAGCCCTGCAGAGATTTAAATAAACCACGGCCCCGGCCTGGAAACAAACAGGATAATTATGGCCTGGGGTTTACTGTCTCCATGCTGGTACACACACACACACACACACACACACACACGCACACACACACAGTGAGCTGGAAAGAGTTTCCTCTCATCATGATAAGCCGTCTCCTTACTACGCTGCCTCAGAGCAATGGTGTCAGATATTAAGACTATGAGACATGAAAATAACCCCCCCAGCACCACCGCCAATGCTCTTTCTTCCTTCTCAAAAAGGCAATGATTGGAGAATGAGAGTTATGTAACCAACTCCGCCATCCACAAAACAGAAATTCCAGGAGCAGGTTGAGGTGGATGGGGATACTGCCCCTTGGCTTTTTACAGGAGGGAAAGGGAGTTTAGGAGACGAGAGCATCCTGTGTTTTCAGTGAGAAAGAGGCTGATGAATTAAAGAGAAGGCCCTTCCTCTGAACATGGACACGGACAGAAGCTTACACCCTATTTACTTGCACTTAGTGCCTTAATGAATCTTTTAGTCTGATCATTTATTGACAGTTTTTTAAATGATGAATGACCAAGAGGGAGCTTGTTCATGTGGATCCACCAGGGGGACGGAAGAGTCAGGATAATCACATTTGACCATAAATAAACCAGAAGTGATTGCATATTGTTGTCATAAATCCCAGAGATAAGACGGCACTGTGCCATTGGTCTCAGGATCCCACGTAACATGCATCATGGTAGAACAGTGACAGTGGCCTGGTTCCAGATCTCCTCTCGACAATGAACCCCTGTGCTTTCAATGGCTGTTTATCCAGTATGGGTTTTGGAGACATATGCTCCCTGCAAACATTTGGCCTCCTTCTCTTATCTAATCAGCCCCAACCGATGCTCACACAATGTTTAGTTGAGACCATGCTTACTTCACATGAGGAGTAGTTCACTAGAGCTTCATTGTCACACCTGTCAGAGGTAGCGCTGTCTCCCTCTCTGTCTCTGTCTGTCTGTCTCCCTCTCTGTCTGTCTGTCTCCCTCTCTGTCTCTCTCTCTCTCTCCCTCTCTCTCTCTCCCTCTCTCTCAAAAATTCAAAAAAATCAAAAATGGCTTTATTGGCATGACGTATCATTTTACATATTGTCAAAGCAGACATTTATACATTAATAACATAAACCTGAACTAGAAAAATAAACCAACAGAATACAGAAAACAAACATACCGTACAAAAAGCAAAGTAAGAAACAAGATAATGAAACAATAAATAATCTTTAAACATATTAACATGTGTCAGCTGACTGTCCCTCACTGTCCCTCATCTTCTGGCAGGCAGCCTATAGGCTGCTGCTAACCTACAGCTGTCTAGCTCCTCCCCTAGTAGGACTGGTAGTTTCTCCTCATCCAGTCATTGAAGGAAACCTTTTCTTTGTTGTTCCAATAGTTTAAACCTGTTTCTCTCAGGTGTGTGTATTGTTCACATGTGGTGAGGAAGTGTAGCTCTGTCTCAGGCTCACTGAGGGGGCAGTAGGAGCACAGCCTTTGTTCTGCAGGCAGACAGGTTTGCCTGTGTCTCCCCTTCTCAATAGCAAGGCTGTACTCACTCAGTGTGGACTTTGTCAGGGTTCTTCTTAGTTGGTGATCAGTCACCATGCTCACATCATCTGCTATGGTGTCCTGTGGATTTAGAGTCAGACAGCATTGCATTGTGGTCTGTGTTTGTGTTTGTGTTGGCCAATAG
>OMLC01082162.1:0-21353 GCA_900302585.1 Regalecus glesne
GGGGGTTACTAGGTCAAGTATCTTTGGAGATAAGACAGAAGTGATTCTCCTTCAGAAATTCAATGAGCCCCTGTCTTCAGTATCTGTAAGAAGAGATCCCCCTAAGACTGCTTTCACCTCCAATACAGGTGTGTATTTGTGCATGTTAACGCTTTTTAGGTTGGCTTTTATTTTGTTTCGCTGCATTAGTATTCTATGAACTAACACTGGAAAGATTTATGACAAGTCCTACCATTACTTGTCCTCTTGAATTGTTTTTTCTGTATCCTCCTGTCTATTTACTATCTCCCTTGGGTTCAATATGTGAGAGTAGATCTTTTGTTTCTACCAAACAGACTAATCATCAGTGTTGTCCAATATGTAGCGGTAACAAGGTGAAAATAGTTAGCATTTGCACTGGCAATGTAATTCCTTAAATGGATATTTAACATAGTCTCATCATTCTTTCAAAATTACTTTATTTGCATTTGTTCCATGTGAACCTGCCCTCACTTTATCCTTGCCCCATGGTGACTGCTTCCACCCTCTCTGCCTTTCATGTATTCTTTAATTTTATTTTATTTTCATTTCTTTTACCCCCCACGTCAACCCTTCTCTAGTAGTGACGGATGTGTGTCGTCCAAGACGGTTCCCACCTTGGTGTGGACGTGCCACTCTATGGTGCAGCTGGGCAGGGATTGCTCTTGCCAATGCCATATCAGTGTGGGCAGGCCATGGCTTCAGTCAGGGTGTGGCCATGATGTGGCTCATTTCCTGTTTCTCCAGCTTCCTGTGCTCCTGCCTGCTGTTGGAGCCTCTCAAGGTAACCAACCTCATATGTATGCATATGAATAAATAAGAATAATACATAGATGCATGCACTACACCAGCTATGTTGTATGGTGTGGAGACAGTAGCACTGACAAAAAGACAGATGTTAGAGCTGGAGGTGGCAGAGCTGAAGATACTAAGATTTGCATTGGGAGTGACAAAGAAGATCAGGATAAGGAACGAGTATATTAGAGGGACAGTTTGGGTTGGACGGTTTGAAGACAAAGTAAGAGAGGCAAGACTGAGATGGTTTGGACGTGTGCAGAGGAGAGATTCTGGTATACTGGGAGAAGGATGCTGAATATGGAGCTACCATGCAAGAGGAAAAGAGAAAGGCCAAAGAGGAGGTTTATGGATGTGGTGAGGGAGGACATGTGGGTGGCTGGTGTGACAGGGAGATGGAGCTGACAGGGAGAGATGGAGATTGATGATCTGTTGTGGTGACCCCTAACAGGACCCACTGAAAGTAGTAATATATACATGCACTACACAATCACAATATTCAAACACATACTCACACAACCCCCCCCAATATGCATGTATAAAAGTACTCCCTCCTAGGCTTTCTTTGTTGGAGGGAGGCTTTTTTTCCTCTTTTTTTATTTCAAGCGTACAGTAAACATGCACTAAAATCTGCAGAATTAAAAACCAGCCTATCTTTTAAATTCACCCATGTCTTCTGTCTACTATAAATTACTAATATTCCTCCACCAACTTCACAGACAAAAGGTTAGAGGGTATCACATTGCAGTGCACAGCATCTTTAGGAAAGAATAATACAAAAATCCTGAGGAAAAGAGGGATTACATAACCATGGTTAGAATTTCCTTCTAAACTTTTGTCTTCGTTGTACAGAAAAAACCATGTCCAGCTACCCTGAAATGCATGTTGTTAGCAGATTTTGGGGGTCTTTCATGTAAATCTGCCATTCTCTTTCTTAGTGCTTTTTTCTGTTACTGGCAAAGCCACTAATTACTTATTTAAATGCTAAATGGATTGCATATTTGTAGCGCTTTTCTAGCTGCGACAATGGCTCAAATTACTTTGCAGTAAATGAAGGTCTTGCATTCACCCATTTACACACACACTCGTATACTGATGGTGGTGTTAACTATGATTGGTAACAACCAGCAGTTAGGGGTTAGGTATCTTGCTCAAGGACACCTCGATATTTTTGCACAGAGCACGGGCTCTAATTGACACTTAATGACCGCTGCCTACAAAAGCAGTAGAACACAATATTACTGTTTAGTATTGTATAGCACTTGATACTATATTGTGAAAGTAGAGAGCTGTGATGATGGACGTCATGGAAAAGTGTAACAGGGGGAGTGATGTGGGAGTGTGGTACAGGGTTAGAAACAGCCCAACTACTGAAGAATACGCAACCAGACATACTGATAAAAATACCCTCTTTCCACATGGTTTTCTGATGGGGGTATTGACGAGTCTAATTACTTAATGCAGATTGCATAAACATCAGTTATTGATTTCTCACATTATTTTTTTTCACACAAAAGTTGAATCAGTCATCTGGACACATTTAATGAAAGAAATGTTTCATCACTCATACGGGGGACATCTTCACTCTAAGCTGGCTACAGCCATCTCCACTCTTACATAAAAACAATGCATTTGCATAATGACTGAAACCAAGGATGGAGTTTCAATGGCAATTTGTATTATTCACACAAACCTCTCCTCCTAACAGATGTTGTGTGAGGCAGTCTATTATGCAGTGTTTGTACGCCGGCTACGGCCAGAGGACCAGGACGTGTTGGTAGAGTTTCCCCGGGTCGAAAGGGTTGTTCAGCGGGTTCCCAGGGTCCGACCGCCCCAGGGCTTTGCTCTGTCTCAGGCTCGGCAACAGGCTCGCAAAGTCCACATGCTGCACACCATGCTCAAGGTGAGAGAGAAAGTGACATGACCTTCGCATGTGCCACTATGGAAACAGCAATTACACATCCCGATAATTCCCTAACAGCTACATTCAAAACAAGCTGGAAATAACAGAAATAAGGCATTTTGAAGCATCTATTGTGTATATATATCTTTTATTATGGTGTGTTTGCTTATTTTTTCCAGAACTTCCTGGTTTATATGTTCTTCCTGTTGGTGGTTTTGCTTCTCAACTATTCTGACACAGCCAAAGATACACACAGCCTGAGACTACGCACCCAATTACAACGCACACTTCACACACCCGAGTACCGCAACATCAGCAGGTGCATTTGGAGATGCAACACACAGACACAGACAAACAAGATCACAAGGAGAATAGAAAGTGAACTTTGTGCCTTATACACAGTTTAATCATCTTGTCCAAATTATTCAGTCAACAAGGTGAAATTAAAGAACAAGAAAAAACTAAGCTGATTTACTATTTTTATGTTTAAAATGTAACCCTCATTGCAATCTGGTAGCCCAGTCCAGAATCTGTTTTACAGCAATTTGTATTGTAATTTTTGGAATATGTTTCCATCTTTTCTATAGAAGAGAAGATGTTCTGATGTGGCTGAATCACTCCCTGTTGCCCTGCCTACTGGATAATGGTGCCCTTCTAAAAGACACAGGAAATGTGTTGTTAGGCACTCTCAGGCTTAGACAACTCAGAGATGTGCAAGGTCAGATTTTCCTTTGGTTGCTACCTACTGTGCAATTAATACATGGGTATATGTGAATATTACTAAAAATAGCAGAGTTAGCAGAGTGATGCAAAGGCTTTGCGTCTGATTGCCTAGAATGACGTTAATCATTTCTACCAATGACATGGTTCAGAATTTACTTTGTCTAAAATGATGGCATTATCTGGTGATGGCATTAGCTGCTGGGTAATTCACAGACTAATCCAGGACTATAGACAGTTTATTTGTGGGATAAGTTGTAAAGGTCCCTGCTACAAGAAAATGAATACATCAGACTTCTTAACTGTTCATAACTCTAATTCTCTTTTGAAAAAAGTGTAAAATAATTTCATAAAAACCAGTCTGGTAATCCCATCAATGCATAGATGTTTGAATGCAGTTATATATTTGAAGGTAATGTGTCAGGAGTTATTCAAATCATCAATATTTTTCTTCAATGAGCAAGATAGACATAAGTCGGCATCCTTCCATAGTTTCTAGAGATGAACTTCAGTATTTAAGGATTGCTATTACATCTGAAATATAACTAAAGGAAGTTCATTGTATTCTCACAAAGAAATTTGACCTCTACATTTAACCCATCCTGCTGAAGCACCTGGGGAGCAGTTAGGGGTTCGTTGTCTTGCTCAAAGAAACTTCAATATTCTTTCTGGAGGATTGTATTTTCAAATAGTTTCCTTCACTCTGAGATTCAATCATATCAATACTTTTAGGTACCATTGTAAAAACTGTCAAAATCAGATCCCTGTGCTAGTTAAGATATCAACAATATACAGGAAATTGATAACAATGTCTACAGATTCCTAAAAAATGGCATGGATAGAAGATCTTCAGACAGATATTACAGAGCATGAATGGGGAAAGGCTTGTTATCAAGCATATTTTTTTTCGTTAATAGATTTAAATTGTCAATATGATTATAGTGGATTATACTTAGTTGGGAGGGTGGCATAGCTCAGTGGGTAGAATGGTCGTCTGGTGACTAGAAAGTCGCATGGGGCGATCCTTGCATCTGTAGAGGAGCATGTCGAAGTGTCCTTGAGCAAGATACTGTTCACCTAACAGCTCTGGCCTCTGACTGGACTGGCAAACTGTCCAGGATGTTTCCCCATCTTTGGCCCAATGAGCACTGAGCGAGTAAGTGAAAGGGTCCAGCTCCCCTGCAACCTAACTTTAGAAAGTGGTCGACCATGGATCGATACTTAAATTGTCTAATGAGAACATATATAACACCTGAAAAAAATTCTACTATCCCAGACAATAAAAAAAGTAGAACAGAGGATAGAAACTTATTTCATTGGATTTTAAAGCATAAACACACACAAGACTGAGAAAGGAATAATCAATACAATTTCCAACATCACCAACAAAGAAACGACCATATACCCAGAGAATTGTATTCTTGTTCTTAATTCCAGAAGCACGTACCCTGAGAATTCATGAAAGTAATTGGACAAGCGATATGTCTGGAAAAGTGTCTGTTGTCCAACTTTGTACCATTGGATTAATGAGCTTTCTTCTCACATAGCAGTGGGAAGATTTATATAAACAATCCAAGAAGAAACTCGTATCTTTCATAAAATGTGGGATTTATGTATTTCGCTTTGGAATCAAAATCTGATGTCCTAACTAACAAAAAGAAGATGAATTTTTCATCTGGACACAATTTTTTAATTAAATAAATGTTTGTTCACTCATGTAGGCGACATCTTCACACTGAAGATCTGATAGTGGATCTTATAGAGTAACACAAGGAATGGTAGATGAACTACATTATGCTGATGGGTGGCTTCTGTCTTTCGTACTTTACTTAGGGCTCAGTGTAAACGGCAACTTGATTATGTCAGATGAGAAAGAAATATCTGAGATCACCAAAATCCATCAAATTGCTGAATGTAAATAAATGAAAAGGTTTTTTTGGGGGGGGCATAGAATAGACTTTGCTTACTAAAAGAGGGGCTCGTCAACATTGCTGTGATCTGAAATGAGAATTTTTCTAAGATTATTCTCTTCCAAAGATATTAAGCGTTGTGATCTGAATGTTTGTTTCTGTTATATTTACTGTAAGGTCTGGTTGAAACACCTGTTTCTCTTTGCTTTTACAGATTCTCTCAGTTTTGATATGTTTGAAGGCAGTCCATTGAACAGCATGGTTCCTAGTGCTGCTGATGATAATGGGTATGGAAAAGACAGAAAACATCTCAGGAGGGTTTCAAATGCCTCATTAATGCCTGCAGCTTTTCCTAAGATCCTATTAAACTGTCTCAGTAAACACAGCATTTTCTTTGAGATTCAGCTCTGTTGTTTTTCCTGCTGTCCCTTCACATCTTGCCCTGCAGGACATGGCGTGGTGATCAATTTATGTTGGATAAAGAAAGCAGTTCAGTCTACCAGCTAAACAGAAGTCTGACACAAGTCTCAGCCTCCATACAACATCTACAGCATCTGCACTGGCTCAATCACAGGTAGCTACTAGGATGCAGTTGAAATACAATTACTAAATAATTGAGTTGGACATTTTGGGGCAACACTTAATGTGTTAGATTGCTAAACTGCTTTTTGATCAATAGCTAGAGCAAGATGATGAGCAAGATGATAGCTAGAAAAGCATTAAAAAGTATTTAAAGGTAGAATGAGTAGGATTTTGTCATTGTGGTTTGTAAACACATTAAATGTTGGAAGACCAAGATTTAATGTATTTACAACATTTACAACATTTAAGATTTCTACTTGTTTAGCGATAAACTGATAGAAAAAAAGAGATAAGCAGTTGATGATGGATGATAGACAGCCTTAAAGCGTGATGTTACTCAATACATGTTTGACTTTGTTGACCTGTAGTCTACGGGGATGGATATTCTAAATTTCAGAATTTTTTAAGAGAAGGCTCTTTGACCTCCTGTTTCCAGTCTAGTTTTTTGACATATCAAAAGAAGAGCTTGTCTTACCTGGTATTGAAACACCTATTATGGACACAGGGTGCTTATCCAGTTGAGCTGAGCACTAAGTCAAGGACATCTGCAGCCAGGTTTATAAATGACATCTTCTGCACCATTTATGCATTTCTCGATCTCATCTAATAGTATTATTATTGTGTGTGTGTGTGTGTGTGTGTGTGTAGGACACGTGCTGTGTTTGTAGAGTTCTCTCTCTACAACATCAACACCAACCTGCTGGCTGTCTTCTCCTTCCTGTTTGAGTTCCCTGTCTCTGAGTGCACCCAGTCTAGCCTTGACTTGCTGACTGTTCATCTGTGCCCAATCACCGGCCTGGACCTGCAGCTCCTGCTCACAGTAATCCCTGACAAAACTTCTGACATGGCCAATGACGGGAAGGATTGATCTCCTCCCTGTCTTTATTGAGTGTGTCAATAAGTAGTAATATTTACATCTACTCTTATCATTTGTAATGGCCTTTCCTGTTTCTCTCCTCAGATTGTGCTCTTGGCCCTGGTGTTATACTTTTTGGTGCGGGGCATTCTGGGATACTGGAGGGAAGGTTATGTGTACTTACTGTCAGCTTGGCGGCTGCTGGGTCTGTGCAACCTTGCTCTGGCAGCATCGGTGTGCGGGCTACACCTGAGCTGCTGCTCTGCTGCCAAGCACCTGTGGGCATCATACCTACAGCATCCAACGGACAGGTTCACAGACTTTTACCCTGTGGCCAGACTGAGTCAGACATACACAATGATGTCCGCTCTGCTGTTGTTCATACTGGTGCTCAAGGTGAGAGAGAAAGAGAGAGATTACTTGTAGGGGAAAAATTAAACTGGAATTAAATCCAATCAAGTACTGCTTAATATCAGAGTACATCATTTTAAGATCAAAAACGTTCTCTTTCCCAAACATTTTCCCTCTTTCTCTTACACCTTCTCTATTTCCATCAATTTTACTATTCAGGCATCCCACCAACTGCGCTTCCTAAGAGAATGGGCCGTGTTTGGCAGAGCTCTAAGGCGTTCGATCTGGGAGCTGTTGGGAACATCTCTGGCATTACTACTTTTGCTGTTGGCTTACTCACACACAGGACACCTGGTAAGACATCGTTTCTGTTTTTCTGCCTCTTTCTGTCTCAGTGTCTCACTTAGAATGTTCAAACCTACGCACGATGGTACCAATGACCTTGTTAGTAAATCCCACACATTTATCCACATATTTACTATTTTCTACACAACCACTTTCAGAACCCTTCAAATTCTGATAGCCAATGCAATAACTGCAGTAATGTTTTCACTGCACAACCTGTGCAACATCATTTTTGAACATCGACCATGTAATGAGACAATTCTGCAAACTCAATGCAAACTCAACAGGTTTAAGCACAGTCGTGTTAAGAGACTTACTGGGATTCTTATTTTGAAACTTATTTCCATTCACTTTTGTCAGGAACTTAGCAATACAAAAAATCTAGACTGGTCAGTCAAAATCAAAATTCCTAAAAAATTATGTTGTTTAGAAAAGTTTGTCTGTTTCCATGATGTTACATTGCCAACGGAGTCTTGTCTAAATACAACATGTAGTTAGTGAGCTAGCTGAAAGAAGCACCGTATTGTACTTTGACCCTATGCACTTGTTGTACGTCACTCTGGATAAGTGCGTCTGCTAAATGCCTGTAATGTCATGTAATATTGAAGTTATTCAGAATCTTTATTATTTGTGTTTCTTTTTTAAGCAAATTGTTGTTATTATGCTCATTGTCATCACAATAATCCACTCTTCATTTCTTTTTTGATTCTTAATCACTTCTGTTCATTTTTCATACTCAATTCACCAAATTTTACAAAGCATTTGCTTTTCTGCTACACCTTGAATTTACTCCAGCAAATGCAGTATTGTTAACTTCAGTCTTCTCTCTCTGTCCCTCTCTCTCTCTCTCTCTTTAGCTGTTCCACTCTGTATTGGATGGTTATGACAGTGTAAGCTCTGCCTGTCTGTCATTGCTGAGTGCTGGTGGATGGAGATTGTTATCTTGGCGAACAGCTTGGATGAGTATGGAGCCACGTAGCTCTGCCTTTTCTCTCGTCTTCCACGTGAGCTTTGCCATTGTCCGGCTCGTGTCGTTGTGGTTGGTCACCTCGGTGTTGTTAAGAAACTATCGCCGAGCACGAGCAGAGCTGTATCGTCCAGCTGTAGATCTTCAAGACTACGAGATGGTTGAGCTGTTTCTCAGACGGCTCAAGATGTGGATGGGCCTCAGCAGAACTAAGGAGGTACAGCAGGTTTCAAGTTCTGTTTATGAGCAAGAGCCCATGAGCTATTTTCTACTGCTGCTTACAATATTACTCCTAAATCAAGGAAAGGGGAGGATAGGAGGTAATTAATGGTCACTGGAGAGACAAAAATTGGATATTTTGTGCTTTTAGATAATGGGGTAGGCACCCTCATCCTATTATAAGCTTTTTAGAAGACAGTCCAATCGGATCGCTCCATCATTTCCTTTGTTTCTGCCGATAATATGCCACTGAGTATTGTTCTGAGCTATATGCATCCAACTTATCACATAATCATTCTCACCCTTACTTTCTCATTCATCTTTCCTTCTTTTCCTTTCTACCTTTTATCCCCTTCTTAGTTTCGCCACAAGGTACGCTTTGAGGGCATGGAGCTACCACCTTCCCGGTCCTCTTCTACCAGTGACTGCAAGTCACTGTGCTTACCACCTCTAGATGGACCTGACTCCCCAGATAGTGCAGACGCTGGCTCTGAGGCCTCTTGGCGCCCGGCCTCCTCCAGCCCCTGCAGTCTAACTGAAGCCCCAGGAATAGGGCATGGGTTTGGCCTAGGCCTGGGTCCAGGTCCAGGTCCGTGTCCAGGTGTGATGGTGGGAGGAGCGAGCTGGAGGGAGAGTGCAGAGACAGAAGCCTCTCTGAGGAGACTGCTCCCCACCCTTGATGCCCTGCTCCAGCAGCTTGACCGCCTTACCTTGGCAGCAGAAGATCTGTACCACATCGAATGTTGTCTGGAGAAAGCCCAAAGGAAGAGAAGGGACAAATTTGGGGGTAGAGGAGGAGGGAAAGGAAGTAGCCAGAGGGGGGTGGTGAGTGAAGAGACACAAGCGTTAAAGGACGACAAGGACTATACCAGATGGAGAGATCGAAAAGGAGTTAAAGAAAAAGACAAAGGGAGCAAGCGGGGCAGAAAGAAAGATAAAACTGGAGCGTCAAAGGGTTGTAAGAATGTGATTTCAAACCCCAGAAAGACTCCTGTAGGCATACCCATTGCCTTTTCCAAATCCAAACCAGCATCCGCCTCTATCCAAACCCCTGACCCTCATATAGCCACTAAACATCCAGTAAGTGCAACTGCACTGACCCCAGTCTCACCTCTCAAATGTGCCGCTGTGCCTCCTATTGTTCCTGATTCAACGGCCAAAACTAACTCAATCAACATGTCGCCATCCAAAACAACCTCCACCTCTTCATCTACCCCAGCCTCAATGAATATACCATTGGCCACACCCTCTTTGCCATCTACTCCTACCCCTACCCCAAATGCCCGCGGTCATCTGCTCGGGGCTCGGGATTGGGATCCTGCCACAGAGAGAGAGATCTCCCCTCCCACTAGCCTATTCAACTACCCAGCTCACACTTCCACCATTCCCACACGTAAGCGGAAGCGTAAACCACCGCCCCTAAAGAACAAGGTGCACCCCAACCCAGACAGGCATGTTTCTGGAAACCCCAAACCCTGAAGACTAGAATGCCTCCCCTCCACCCCCTCCCCAGAAATGGGGGACAAAAGAAAAGAAAGTAAAACATTAACCCACGTCAAACTTCTGTGGAAGCGCTATGTCGCTGTTGAGAGGAAGACGGGGACAGCAGGTTTTGTCCCCGGGTGCACCTCTGTATCCAAACCAAGAAGAAACGTAGATCAATAAAAACTGAAGGGAGCACTTACAGGAGAGAAACAATAAGTGTCGCATGGACAAGAAACAAAGGGAAAGGACAAAGAGGAGAAAGCAATAAAATAACCTATATGTTTTAGGTACATCTGTTACCACGGTTCAATGTTATTGAGTTGGCCCGGAAAAAGAAAGTAAAGGGAAAGGTGCCGGTCACCATTTCCTGATTAGATTTATTTAGAAATACAGAGCTGGCCAACTTTTAAACCAAGAAATGTCCCAATGGCCATATTGTCCTTACTTTCCTCAACCAAATCTGACCCCCTTTGACCCTGGAGGTCACAGGGGGTCTTTTGACAGGAGCACAGATATCCGTGCTTACCTGAGGACTAAACAGACTGTATGTCAGCAGACTGAGGGCAGACAGCACATTTAAGTGTTTTGCATCACGATTTGCGTTAATTCTTCATGTTGGTTGTGTTATCTCACAGAGAAAGTGTTAACAAGGAAGCTATTTTGTTGTTCAGGTCACCATGGGTACTTGTGACCTTTTTGATAATTGTCATGTCAAGATGTTCTACATTTACACCCCACACATACACAGTCTCACTGCAGGTACAGATACAGTAAACACTGCTTGTGTTTAAGACCCACGTTAGGTATGCTTGAAAACTTCTAAATACACACCAAACACAAAGGCTACTGGGATGCTAACAGGTGAATATGCCTCAGGATCCCAGGAGCGATGTTTTCACAGTGCAGGAATAGTATGGTGCATAGATAAGAATCCGACACAATAAAGGAAGAGAAGACGAAGATAAAGAAGAATGAATAGAGGGTAAGGTGAGAAGACAAAGTAGCGAGTGTCAGTAGCACAAAGGAGAGGAGATGTAGAAAAGTTTCAGTTTCACACGTTTCCAAGATACTCTTGTCTTTTGAATCCTGCACAATGTCACGAGGATACTTTTGAAATTCTCTTTAGCAAAATGTTCTTTTGAAATTGTTTTCAGTATGGTTCTAATTTAAAAGCACTTTTAAAAAAAAGGAATAAAGCTTTGTTTTGTTTTTGAGAGATGGAGTGTTTGTGCACCAATGTAATAAGCTTGATATGAAAATCAATAGAGAAGGCCTCACTCATACTGTATATTTTAATCCTAAACATATCCAAAGCTTTTGCATCATTTATGCACCCAGAAATGTACCGTACTGAGTAATTCATTGATGTTGTACTTAGCACTTTATTTGTGAAGCTGACATCCTATATTTAACTTGTAATTGTCCAGTTTCTTTTTTTTCCTATCAAAATACTGTAGCTACATTATATTACTATTTTGAGGTAGTGTCAAGCAGTTGAAGCAGTTACATAATTTGGTCTCATCTCGGCAGAATTTTTGAATTGTCTACTTGTGGTATTTTCTTTTTGTTTGTATCTCAAATTCTTACCCATGTTTTGTGTGTCCAGTGGGCAGATCTCAGGGACCCCATCCTCTCCTCCCTTAAAATAGGAAGTATTACCTTGTCGTAGCATTGTCGCCACAGGAACCAAAATTTGGGCCACAAAAATCGTTAAACGTTTTTTTTCCTCAGCCCAAAACAATGACAGATTATTTCCTATTTATCGGACCTCTTGTTCTTAAGTGATATGAATAAAAGAATAATAATGTTTCAGACATACTTGAGCTCCCTCCTCTGAGCTCTCTAACATTCATGGTGGTAAAATGCATGTTTGATATTTCAAATTTTGACCATCACTGTAATTCTCACTAAAGTTCTGTAATACTCCAGCATGTTCCAACATTCATTGGTCCGTGTACATATGTGTATATATTGGTGCTCTATGATTGACAGATATATGTACGTTTCCCTCTTACAATCAGTATTGTTTGTGTGGTGCATTGGCTTTATATGTAGGTCAAGAGCAGGTTGCAGTAAAACCAAGGTTTTCAAGTGCTTCAATTTCATTTGAGCACGATACCAGAACGCCATGCCTCTATTCACATATATGTAGCTCATTACAGCCACAGAAGCCAGCGTTCCACTTGAAGCCGCAGGAATCTCAGAGATGTAAAAAAACAACCATAAAAAACATGACCCTTCCAGCCCTTCCTCTAAAGTGTTAATTGGAGTTGTGCCAAAGCCCACCTGCATGTTCTCTGTCGTCTTATCTGTAGGTATATTTTGTTTTAAATCTATGCCAAAACAAGCTTGTCTTTGGAATTTTTTTGTCTTATTTTGTATCATTCAGTATCTTGCCTATCTTTATATTTTGCAGTTGTAGCACTTCTAATGCTTTTGCACTTGACAAAGTCGAATAAAGTGTTTTGACAGCTAAATTTGAATATAAAGGACTTTGGTGTTGGGAAGGTGCGTCACAATGTTCTCCCTCCTATTTGCTTTTCACCAAGACAGTTTGGCATGAGATAGTTTTCAGTGTTAAATGTCTTAAAATGGTATCTGAGTTCTCCAAAGGTAATACTTTATTTGAGGCCTACACCCCCACCCCACTCCCATCCATCTATCCATCCATTATAAACCACTTATCCAATGTTGGGTTGTGGGGAAACTGGAGGTGAAGGGCTGGGAAACACCCTGGACAGGTTACCAGTCCATCACAGGCCAGAGCTGTTAGGGGAACATTGTCTTGCCTCGGTGACACTTTGGCATGCTTCTCTGTAGGTGCCATGCTCAAATGGTAATAATCAAACCTGCAACCTTCCAATGGCCAGACGACCACTCTACCCACTGACCCATCCTGCATGTATTTATGTTTGAGGTGGGATTACAATTTCTGCCAGTTTTGATGGTATACCAAGAATGGCCACTTCCACACCTCCATGCTCTCTATGAAGGTGTAATACAGGTGGTTCACAACAGGTGGTACACAAGTCCCAGGTGGTACGCCAGATTTCCTTAATGGCTACTTAGCCAATTAATAAGTATAATGTATTCAATTAGCTGCCTTTGTAGATGCTGTCATCCACATTTTCCCTCCTCGATTTGACCTCATGTATTTGGTTTGATAGGTTGAAGCCACTAGAGTATCAGTGTACAAGATGTGCTTGTGTTAAAACCAATATATCTACTACAACTACTAATTTCAGCTGCTCCCGGGAGGGGTCACCACAGCAGACCATCATCTCCATCTCCTCCTGTCCTCTACATCTTCCTCTATCACACCAGCCACCTGCACGTCCTCCCTCCCCACATCCATAAACCTCCTCTTTGGCCTTTCTCTTTTCCTCTTGCCTGGCAGCTCCATATTAACCATCCTTCTCCTGACGTAGCCAGCATCTCTCTTCTGGAGCAGTGGTTCCTAACCTGGGGGGCTTGAATGATTTCAGGCATCTGTTTAGTAAACATAAGGTTTCCTCTCAGGCCCACAGTGGAAATAGTTGCCATCTTTTATACAAGATCCTGCCCACCTGAGTTGGTTTTAGTGGAGTTTGACATGTTCTGTGTGGACGTCCAGTCATCTTGACTTATTCAACATACAGAAGTCAGTTTGAGGAACGCAGGATTTCCAGGATGTGATTGTTGTTTAACTGTTTGGTGTGTGACTGTCACAGTGGAAAGGTGGGATTGGGTGCCCACAACCCAGATGGGAACAAATGGTCCCTTCATATTTCCATGCACAAAGCAAATCCTCATCCCTCGAAACAACATCCAGATGAAATGGTGAATAAAGCAAAAGAAGGAGCAAGGAGGACGCGTCAATACGTGACGTCAAACCTGTCGCTTCTTCGTGTGACAGGGAGCCTCTAACACTGATGACACCCGGAGAGGAGATGGTTACGTTTGAGGTGCTACGTACATGGCCCCGGGCTTAGGAGCAAGCGTGTCTCCTCAGACGCTCCACGGACCCACGGTCCGAATAAATCCTAAATGTGTAATTTATTTCCCAAAGGGTCCTTATCTACCCCCCCACTCCCCATCCACCGCTGAAAGAGGAGAAGTGTCAGGATTGATCTGCTGCCGCGGGCTGTGGGGCGTCGGCGGCTCCCCTCGGCTGGCGTTGGGGAGCCCTCAGATCTCCTCTTGCTCGTCAAAGTCGTGAGACACTGAGATTCTTCGTGGACTCGCGTGTATTAAAAAGAGGAAAACCTTCCGAGTCAATCACTGCTTCAGCGGGGCTGAAGTCTGCACTCGGTGAATGCTGATGACAGAAACCGCGGCCGGGCCGTCAAGGAGCCCGTCTGTGTGTGTTGAGGGTGTCTGCAAGCCTCGCTGGTTACAGACGGGGGGGTTAGTAGGTTAACTACTAATAATAAACAAAACATTCAAAATGGGCTTTCTGAAGTTCATTCTATTCTGGTAGATGGCTTTCTGCCCTGGATCGGCGTGCCCAGGCACAAGGTTGGTGAACTAGGAACCCACGTATAGTACTCCTCACCACTGAATGTGGACTCAATGACCAACTTGCATTGGATTGCACATACATGCTTGATACATGATTGAGCATGTGTCAAGATATATGATACCAGCCTGTTGTGGTGTGGTATCACTGTATTTTATTATAAGGAGGGGAGGGGGGGCGCTACAGTCAGCTCAGACTGAAAACGTCACCTGTTTGAGTGACGAAACGTGTCTGAATTAACTTCCGATACAGTTGAACCAATTCCGGCAGTGCATGATGGTTATTGTAGTATTTTCAACCGAGGGACTGTAGGGGGAAACGGCATATTTTCTCACCATGTGGCAACAAATTCAGAAATAACTTCACCCTTCCACTACAGAGACAAGATTTCTTCGGCAGAACGGATCACCACACCCCTACCAAAACCGTGTGATTGCCCTTTCCAGGTTCCGTCAACTACTGCTGTTGATTTCTACAGATAACCCTGCCATGTCGGGGTCAGGACGGAACACCTGTGGTTAAGACGAAGCTCTAACGGGAACCACAAAGAGGTGAATCAGTTCAACTGGATCAGAAGTTTATTTAGAACCGTTTCTTCACTCACCAGGTGACTTCTTCAGTCTGAACTAAATACAAGTATCCCTCCCTTATAAACAGTACCTTGATACCACACATTAATAGGCTGGGTTCATATCATCTCGGAGTGGTGATGGACAACAGACTATCCCTCTCCCAGAATATTGCGGCAGTGAGTCGAACGTGCCGATTCTTCCTTTATAACATCCGACGAAACCCCTTCCTCACCACCAAATCTACCCAGCCCCTGGTCCAGTTGACGGTCCTGTCTCACCTGGACTACTGCAACTCTCTGCTGGCCGGTTTACCAGCTTCTGCCATCAAACCTCTATAACTCATCCAGAATGCTGCTGCTCGCCTGGCCTACAACCTCCCCAGACATTCCCATGCCCCCCCCCCTGCTCACTGTCCTCCACTGGCTGCCTGTTATGGCTCACATCAAATGTAAGACTTTGTTGCTTTCATACCAGGCAGTTAAGGGGTCAGCACCTGGATACCTACAGAGACTCATCAGACCCTATGCACCAACCAGACCTCTCCGTTCTGCCACCTCTGGTCACTTGGCTCCTCCCCCTCTCCGTTCTGCCACCTCTGGTCACGACTACTGTCTGTCCTGGCTCCTCACTGGTGGAATGACCTTCCCATGGCAGTCAGAACAGCAGAAACCCTGACCATCTTCAAGAGCAGATTAAAAACGCATCTCTTCTGCCTTTACCTTTCCTCCTCCCCATACAGTCCTAGCTCTAACTTATGGTTTTAGCCCTATTCCCTTACTTGATTATGATGTATATGGTGTAGGCACATGAAATCTTGTTAGTTTATTTTAGGTTTATGTTTCTTAGTTGATGTTACGTTAGAGTCTTATGATGGCACTAGGATTGTTATCTAGCTTCTAGTGTTGCTCCAGTGTCCTTTGTACCGTGACCCTATGCACTTGTTGTACGTCACTGGATAAGAGCGTCTGCTAAATGCCTGTCATGTAATGTAATGTAATGTAGCTCTGTCCTGGGGTGCCCCCTTGATGCAGTTGAGGTGGTGGGAGAAAGGAAGATGATGGCTAAGCATTGTCCACGATGGACAACAAATCCCACCCCATGCAAGACTCCCTCACTGCACTGGAGAGCTCTTTCAGTCACTGGTTGTTCCATCCAAAGTCCATGAAGGAGCCTTTCCTCATCACAGATCTTTCCTTATTGCAGCTGTCAGACTCTGTAAGCAGCACTGCTGTCCTAGTTGACCACATACACACGAAAACTCATATATCAGGAATTCATACCAAGCACTATTTCAGTAGATCATTTCATTTTCCATTAAAATGACCAATATCAATTCAATATCAATTCACTGCAATAAGAATAATTCCATGCACAATTTTAACTGCCAAGTCTTTTTTTTCTAAATGTTTGTGTTCTACTTTCCACTTTGCTGCCTGTAGCACTGCAAAATTCCACTTGGGGGACTAATAGAGGAATATCTTATCATATCTTATATCTTAATCTTTTGCGGTAGGATTGGTCTGTTTTTTAGTCTCTTTTAGTCATACATTAGATAAAATAAGCCTATCCATTCAAGCCCATTATACTCATACAGTAGCCCTTGATCGACATCCCTAAATACTAAGCAAAATGTCCAACTAGGTAACAGTAGCCTACAGTGAAAATGTCCAAAAGAGCAGCTTTAGTTCACCTGCTTTCACAGGTGAACTCTTGATAGTGATTATTAATCCTTTGCAAGTATTCAAGTGTTACAAGGTACAGCCTCATTCCATCAAATACCCAACCAATTGCAACAGATGCCCAACAAATGCTCCAGCATCCGGGATAAAACCTCGAAAATGTCTCCAAAGACTACGTCTCTAAAAATTAGTTATTAAGGGGAGTCAATAAAGGGCTGTTAGCATTACAAGAGTAAAGTTTGGTTAAATCTTTTGTGTCAATAAGTGTTTGATGTAGAATTAATACTATTGACAGAGGGTGGTACATTGTTCAACAGAGATAAGGACTTTGTGTGTAAAAGTGTGCAAACTTCAACCCTGGCATTGATTGTGGCACCATAAAACATTTTGACTCAGGATTTACATTTTTTTTTTGCTTAATCTGTCAACTATTAATTTTTTTAATAATTTATTGACATCATGTCAATGTATACCAACAGTGACGTGATACAGGTGCTAGCCCAGTCTTATAAATTCCCACTCACCTCAGGATATCCCAGTCTATCCTCTGCCAGGTGAGATCGAAGTCATGGAATGATATTTCCTGTAATGGGACTTGGATAATTCTGTTCTTCATAATCAACAGTGAATTTTGTGATGGAGTTAAGAATGAGAATATACAATATATAGGTATTTCATTTGTATTGAATGTAAAAAGGACTGTTTTCCGGTGTTTTTTGTGATCTTTATCCTTTTTTTTTGTTCATTATCAGCAGGTTTGCACAGATATCTTATGAACATTTGGTCCATCATGAGGGAGACATGGGGTATACTTTTACTCCTATTATTACAGACCATGGGAAGCACCTCAGGTAATCTGTCTGACATCCGTTTCGCTCGATGCATCTTTCTTCACTTCTTTTTCTGCTAACCCAAAACTGAACTCTTATTTTCTTGAAATGTGTACATTTACCATCACCACAATACCAAAAGAGGGTATGTTCAATAACAGCTTTCAGCTGCTGACATATTTTTTCTCTTCATGTAGTTTTGGGGAGATTTAGGAAGATTTCAGGATGTTTTTTAATTTAAAATTAGAAATAAAAAATAAATTTAAAATTAAAAATTGAAAATAGAAAAGTCAAAATTCTTAATTAAATCTGAGATGAACAATAAGATGAAAACCAAACGTGTGAGCATTTTCCAATAGAATGCGAAAATCCCTCTGCGACAGAACGAGCTTTCTTTTTACATGTCAGATTTTACGAGTAGCTCCCAAGAGGCATCAACCAATCATGTCTTGATGCAAGCTCAATAATCCAGGTATGAAAATCACAAAAAGGAGGTGAATCAGTTTAACTGGATCAGAAATTTATTTGGAAACGTTTCGTCACTCACCAGGTGACCTCTTCAGTCTGAAGAAGTCAACCAATCATTTTGCGGGGAACGCATTTTATGTCAGAACTCCTTACGACAATGGCGGACCGATTATTTATGTTTCTAAACACTGTTGTATGACGTCCATCTATCGTAAACCACTTGTCTGAACCGGGTTGGAGACTCAAAAAATTCAAAGACAAAGAGCTTAAGGACAACGTCTAGAGGAGCATCACCGAACCAGTAGGTTATCAGGACAGTGAGTAGCTTTTTTATTTTAACTTTTGGATGTGGTTAAAAAAAACGGCGAATTCGTTCAATTAGAAAAAGACGTTTATTCAGAAACGTTTTGGTCCTCAAATGGGTTACATCTTCAGTTTGAGTTGACTAAAACCGTCCTCACCCTTATAAACAATACAGTTTCATGTTTCAGTTTCAGTTGATGCGAAATGTTCGCGGGGGAGTATTTCGCATATCCATGTTTTCCTTTTTGTCACCTCCCTGGTGCATATAAACCTTTTAACACCCAGTGGATAGTTGGTATACCAATTGTTTTTTCCCATGACTGTGAAAGTCAAAGAGCCCTGGATTCATTTGCTGAAACAAACTTTTTTTCACTTCAAATCAATCAGCTCACCCACAGGACAACTAGCAAGTTTATGCCGTTATAATTCACGACGATCATGCCCTTGTTTACTTCCATGTTGTGTTCGCTCTATCATTGCGAATTGGATGATTACGTTACGACGTTGCGACAGAGTGTGGTCGTGATGGTTGTGAATGAATGAAGACATAGTTTTCCTAGCTCTTCAATACACAACCTCTGTCTCTCATTTACGCAACCCCTGCAACATTCTCACATTTTTAATGTCAAACTGCAAATTAACTTTGGTTCACAAAATAACCTTTACTTTTAACTTAGGATCCTTTTTCTAAGAGCAATAGTCTACAATTCATTTTTTTAAGAGTGAGTATTTTAATGTTTTAAATGTCACATGGTGAAGTCATTGTATCTACTGTGCCCTGCATGTATTAAACACTACTAGAACACTTTGAGTAGTAACTAGACTAGAAAATCACTATATAAGTAGAAGTCCATTAAACCATTTACCATCCTACTACCCTAAAGACATTCAGGCCTAAACGACACACTTTTTCCTGTAGAAGAAAACGGGGTGGCATAGCTCAGTCGGTGACGCTGTCATCTGATGATAAGAAGGTTACAGGGTCATCCTGGCACCTGCAGAGAAGCATGTCGAAGTGTCTTGAGCAAGACACTGTTTACGACAGGTTCCAATTTCTCCTCAATCCAATTTCGGATAAGCAGTTGACATTACAGCAGAACACAAAGTCTTCATCAGGGTATTGGAAGTATACAGGTACAGCTTGGTGATGTACACAAGGAAAGCATTAATACATAGCTCGGAGTTATTGGAATGGACCCTGTTATTCGAGGAACCAATCATGTTTCTCATTCCACGGCTGTAGATAGAGTAACCAATCACGCCTGTGTTAAATCAGATTTAAACCCCCTTACATACAATATCGATCTTCACAAAATACTGTGTCTGGCCATCATGAATTCACTGTTTAGACCATGCATATTAACTGGACATTTGAATAAACCCCATTCATTTCCCGTTGTGGGATTATCTTAATGATGGTCCTATGTATATTATATTTTTTTGTGAACTGAGATCAACCTTTATTGGGTATCAATAGTCAAAGGAGCATGCAGGACCACTTTGATGTATGTCATTACATTTTAGCACTCCTTTCCCTCACTCTCAATGGAGTCAACTCCCACCTCATAATCTTTCTCCAGGGCAGCCATGTCCTCTTTGGCTTCAGACAACTGTCCCTCCTCCATACCCATACCCACATACCAGTGCATAAAGGCACATTTGGCATACAAAACATCAAACTTGTGGTTCAGCCAAGCCCAGGCCTGCAGTTGAAGAAGTGTTCCTCAGTCTGGACACAGCCCTCTGGATCTTTGTCAGGTCTCCACCAACATACATCCTCAAGTGGTCAGTAGTCACAGTCATAGTTTGTGGATTAAAAAAAATTACAAACAGTCCGGATTTAAAAAATAAATAAGCTGATGCCGTCATTTAGTCCGTTTGGTGTCATAGTTTCTGAGTGTGTAGATCTAAAACATTTCTGTCTGGGCTAGTTTCTGTAGAACTACTTCCTCTTGTTAAACACCTGGACTTTCTCCATCCCACAGCATTTTAGTGAAGAGGGTGAACCATGATTTCTTTTGTTCTATTGTTTTGAAGTTGCATAACTAATCCATGTCGCTTGTGTGAATTTCAGCTTTGTGCTCTGATGGTTGTTTAAGGAATTGTTTGTCCAAGGAATGCTTAGACCACAGGGACATAATGGGCCTCAATCATTCATTTCTACAAATTTGTTCAAACACATCCATGTAATTCTTTTTTAGCTCTCAAGGTTGTCTGACAGTCTACAGCAAAGCCTGATGGTTATTTTTAACTCCTTCCCTTGGACATATATTGTATACCTATTGAAATGAGCAGTCAACCAGGCTTGCAAAGACATCAGTGTTAGTCAACTGGTGTCTAAATTCAGGGATTACCTAGGCTCTACACTGGTCTGCGAGACAAACCTCAGGGCTTAAAGACTACATGAGTGTGTTAGCTTTTATTTACGTATGAATGAGGCTCAATAAGTTATAAATCACATAAGTTGACCTACAGCTCATAGATTCCCAAATAGAATTGTCCTCATAATGTTGGAATGATTGAAGAAATTTGTATCACATCTGTACATGCGAGTTATCATCAGCAGCTATGTGGTCTTGTTTTGTACATGAGAATGTTTTTAGTTGTGGGTGGGCTCCTGAATTAGAAAAGCGGTGGGTATTTACAGGTCCTTCAAAAAATGTTTTTTCAGCTTGAAGCGCAAGCCATTGTCTCTTGAGTGTCTCTTTTATTTGTGAAGGATACGGATTATATCCAGTAGAGAAACAAACCGTGTGTGTGTGTGTGTGTGTGTGTGTGTGTGTGTGTGTGTGTGTGTGTGCGTGCGTGCGTGCGTGCGTGCGTGCGTGCGTGGGTGGGTGGGTGTGTG
This sequence comes from Regalecus glesne, assembly GCA_900302585.1. Classification (NCBI taxonomy): domain Eukaryota; kingdom Metazoa; phylum Chordata; class Actinopteri; order Lampriformes; family Regalecidae; genus Regalecus; species Regalecus glesne. Next base: position 21,350 of record OMLC01082162.1, read on the forward strand.
TGTG
>OMLC01082164.1:0-17321 GCA_900302585.1 Regalecus glesne
TCTATTGATAAGAAGATTGCTAGTTCGATGGCTTAGTCCCCACAGAAAACTGTGTTGAAGTGTCCTTAAGCAAGACACTGAACCCCTTACTGCTCAAGCCCTGCTATGGAATGGTGGCCTGTCCTGGGTGTTTCCTCACCTTTTGCCCAATAAGCACCAAGACAGTTTCCCTGTATGACTCTGAAACCCAGTTTTGGATAAGTGGGTGACATGGATGGATGGATGGATGGATGCGTGTGTGTGTGTTTTTGTGTGTGTGTGTGTATGCGTGCGTGCACACGCAACCACACACGCACATCTATATCAATGAAAGAATATCTAATCAGGCTGATCAGGAGGAGGTACCTGTGGAATCCAAGCCCTAGTCAAGAGTATGAAATTATGGAATATGGATGTGGCCTAAAGGTCACACTTGTGGGCTCCTCTCTCATGTGGGAAGCCACACACACTCTGTATTTGGAAAGTTTGTGTGCCAGCTGCGTGTGAGAAGTGGATTCACGTCGAGGGTTCAGTTCACTGCCACCTCGTCATTACTCATTACCAAACCTGCCACTACAGACTTCATTTACTTCTCCAGTTTCATAGACAAAATCTGAACTTGCTTGCAAGGTTACAATGATGGGGGGGGGGACTCTCCGCGAAGCTTTGACAGATATGAGAACATTTTTACTATTTTGAGCAAGTCATTCACAGGCTTTATGCACACAGACCTGCGGTTGTTCATTTGGGAAAGTGTTCTTCACAAGCGTTCACCTCCGACCCACAGAAAGCCACTACCCACAGCTCCTGGCATGCAATAATCATAAATAAACCACAAGTCAACACAACAGACGTGTCCCGGAGTAAAAGGGGGGCTGCTCTTGGCTGAGGCAGCAGGTTGTGCATCATATTAGTCAGACGTTAGGACGCTGATCGTGAGGGAAACCTCGCCTCCAGTCGTGTCGCAGGTTGCCGCATTGACGCGTGACACGGCGTTCACTCTTCTTCACCTGCTTTCGCGCCGAAATTGCATCTTGTCACCTTCGGGACTAATTGATAATGTGCCCTTGTAACCTAAAAAAGGATCTCTGGTCTGTTGTGCAGGGTGAATTAACTTCTCAGATAACAAAGGGCTCCTAAGAATTCTAATTGAGACTTCCGGGCTCCCATCCTCATAATAGATGGGAGGTGTGTTAACAGACTGAACCATGTCCTAGTTTTCCCTCTCTCCCAATTCAGACACAAAAGGAAGGGGAGGTGTGGTGGGGCGGGGGTTTGACTGGGGAAGGTCTCAGAGATCATGAGCGTGTGTAGATTTCCTCTCTCAGGCGCGGGCCTCTGATTTCTCCGGAGGCTTCCATGAGTTCACATCATAGCCCTTCTCGGGAGAATGATTTCGGCGGAGCTGCGAGGAGAAAATATGCATGCGGTTCCTCACTGTTCCTCAAAGGAACCAGGAGGGAGAGGGGGGGATGTTCGGTGATGCGCATGGTGAGGCAGATTGGATAGTCTATCGTCATTTCTTTTATTTTGAGTTTCCTGACCCCCGCCCCAGCAGAAAACATGTCAAAGTGTCCTTGAGCAAGACACTGAGCCCCTGACTGCTCCCCGGGTGCTGCAGCTGCTCACTGCTCCTGTACAACAAGATGGGTTGGAGGCAGGGAACGGATTTTGCTGCATGTATCCAAGATTCAAGAAGTGTATCGTCCCTATGGTTGTGTCGGTACTCTCGTGTGAAAATCTGTGGCCGGGAGAGTCGGTGATAGAAACACACGAGATAAAGTTCAAGCAGAATAAAGACATGTAAATATATTTTGTATGGGGCGGCATGGCCCAGTGGGTCCAGTGGTATTCTGGGGATCAGAAGGTTGCAGAGAAGTGTGTTGAAGTGTCCTTGAGCAAGACACTGTTCCCCTCACTGCTCTGCCCTGTGATGGACTGGTGACCTGTCCGGGGTCCCCTGGACTCTGACTTCACATAGCTGGTGGACAGATGGATGGACATGTATCGATGTGTGTATATTGTGATTTTGTACGTGATATTCATTAAGTCTTATGTCCTGGGGAAGGACGCTGTTTCTCAGTCTGCCAGGATGTCACATGTATGTACAACGTATGTACAACACATGTACGTATAACGGCAATGAAACGAAGCTTCAAACAGAGTAAAACACAATCCCAAGGAGGAGTGAAGAGCTCTGACTCGGCCTTGGGAGAGGAGGCGAGCATTGGCCCTGTGATTACATCACTCCCAGCCGTGGATTTACGTCTTAACATGACTCTCCGTGTAACACGGTACCATTTTGGGGCAATAAAACGCTTCAAACCTAATTACAGACTCCCTCGACGTTATTGCCGTCGATTTTATTCGTCCTGTTATTCAGACAGATAAGAGGAATCTTTTCATAAGCAGATACAAATGAAAGGCAAGTTCCCATCTAGATGTTCCTCATCTCTATGGCAACAAAAGCTATGTACAAGTCTTGAGTTTAAGAAACGCCATTAACACATGCTCCTTTATGCTCAGGAGGAGGGAGCCGTGTCCCCGTGAGTCTTTTTCTCCCACTCAGCTGCCATGGCTGCACAAATAAAGAACCTACTGTTCTTCAACTAAACTACATAAGGCTAAAATAATATAGGAAAGAGGGGGACGGGGATGGGGGAGGCACACAAAGTAAGAAAAAAAAATGGCAGCCAAACTCTGCCAGGAAATAAGAAGTCCACAAACAGCCCACGGTCCACTTAAAGACCATCAGAGGGTTAGCTAACCCAAATCTGCACAATTAGCACCCTGAAAGAGCAAGCAAATGGATTTCCTGAAACCATGATGTCGAAACAAGCAGACGGAAACATCTCATTTATTTCATCCACGTCTGGATCCCGAGGCCACAAATATGTGCAAATCCGTGCAAAGAGGAGATGGAAGAGAGCATCACAGACAAAGACATAGAGGAAAGGAGATGGAAAGGGCACGCGGTCAGAAAAACAAACACGCACCGCTCATATTAACAACATACACACATTTGCTTCGTTTCCTGGCTTATGGGAGCTGCCGCGTCTCCTCAGAGGCACTGTAAGGATGTCTGAACCCAATGAGAAGATATGATAGAAGATGCGTTGAAATGAATCCTCCTGTTCCCTACTGCAAGCGGTGTGTCACTTTCTGCTACCAAACAACAGCGGCCTTCTACATTTTCCAGGAGGAGGTGATTTTTCTTTTCCCTTTCTCCCTCCCTGGGTCCACTTCCTCAGATCACAGAAGAAGACACAAACACCTTGTTGGCACTTCTGATTCTTATCGGCTCTCCTGCCATATCTGCCTGGTCGGTCCAGCAGTCTTCTTGTTCTCAAATGTCTTTGGCAGCTGTTTCTCAAATTAGTTTGAGATGGGAGTAGAATCAAAGTACAGGTTCCAGCTGAAGAGAGAGCCCACTTACTGACGCTTGGCAGCCCTACAAAAAAAGCACGCTTCCCTTCCACCACTCCTAATTTATTGGCTGCTTGTTTGGATGGCGGCATCCAGAATATATTAGAAAAAAACAATTGCACAATGTACAGGAGAGTTAAGACGTTGCAGGAAAATGCCCATCTATTTTTCTGTCTACAGACTGTCTGTCTGTCTGTGGTAAATTGCAAATTAACTCATTTTCATACAGCACTTAGTGTAGTTACCACTCAGAGCACTCTACAAGTTATGCCTCACGTTTACCAAGCGTAGGGATTAAGAGCAGATTCCCTCTATCTATCTATTCACCCATTAGGAGGTAGAGCAGATCGTCTGGTTTGAGCCCGGTGTCTTCGGAAAGCATCTTGAAGTGACCTTCAGCCAGACACTGAATCCCTAACTGCTCCAGCTTCCTTCTGCTCAGAAACAATTCGGAAACGGTTCCCAAAGCATGGATCCTACCACAGAGCTACCGTGTCCCTGTGAAATAGCATGGATTAGCTGCAGAGGACACGTTTCATCGTAAGAATACAATAACTAAATCACATGGCTTTCCTTTCTTTTATCCACACATCCATCCTTCTAGCTGTCTGTGTGTCCGTTGAACGCTCCATCCCCTCATCCATCAATCGATCTACTCATCCACCCACCCATCCATCCCTCCATCTATAAGTTAAGCTGTACTTCATTATTCCCCGGGGATTCCTTTTTGGTCTGATGCTTATTCAGATGGGATTTCACGCCAGGAAGTAGCTAACGGAAGTTTAGATCCTCCACAATAGCAATTACGATTAAGACATCGTTAATGAGTCTCCCCTGAAACTGGCTCGTGCCCAACGATGATGAAAAGCACCTTTGAATAAAAACATCATCGTTGCAGGGCAAACATTAGGAAAGGAAAACAAGGCTTCACCCCGGAGTCAAGGTGATTGTTTTGCCAGGCATTATCACTTATTTAAAGAAGCTGCCAGAAATCCATAAAGCAAAGACAAGCTGTGGTAAGAGATATCAAGACCAAACAACGCCTGTTCGGCCAGATAAAGCAGCGCCTTGAAAAGTATGTACACAGAGATAAAAATGGACAGGCGAGATACATGCCAAGCTCTACGATGTAGCAGGCCAGCCTCTCCAAAGCCCCCTCTCTGGTAGCCACCCAGACAATAGGCAGATGGGGCTGGATTCATGGGTTAGCGGATTAGAACTCGGTTATATTTAGGGATCGAAGAAAGGAGGCCAAGTGGCTGCCACCTTGTTCTTTGGTAAGCCACCGTCCAGTGGGTTTATTTCCTACTTCACTTTGCTCTTTTCTTCTCTCAGACACCATTAGGTCCCTGTAACAACAACAACAACCAGCTAGTAGGTATGAGGCCAGTGTTGCATAGAGAAGAGCTTGACTGACAACCGGCTCATTTTGAGTGATGAACAGGAACCACTTAGCCGTGGATCAGGGGAGATTGACTGCCATTTCAGATAAGGATCGGCTTGCGGGTACACCTAGACTGGCACGAAGCGGTTCAGGGGAAAAAACGGTGATCTTTAATGTCTAACTTGTCAGATGAGAAGGGGAGAAAATGTCTGTGGCATATTTAAGCTGAAAATGCCATCCAGTGTGTCACCATACTAGCTGAGGCCGAGATTTTCCAAGACTGCTTAAAATGTAAAAGGTTATCAGTCTATCTATCTCCATCCTATCAAAATCTATCCATCCATCCATTCATCCATCCATCCCTTGAATCCAACTTTGGATAATAGCTCGATGATGTGTATTTGTCAGTGTCCTTGAGGAAGAGCGAGAGACTGAACCCCTCACTGTTCAAGTCCTGCAACAGAAAGACAGTCCCTCCAGGGTGTCTCCCCATCTTTTGCCCAGTGAGCACTGGGATAGAGCCCCGGGAAAGCATGTCTCCCCGACCTTGGATCAGTGGCTGATGATGGACGGATGGATGTGCACACACAGTTGTGACATAATATTGCAGTAGATAACATGGGAATTGCTTTTGAAAATCAGATTTATAAAAACATGTTAGGATGATGAGAATCTGTCAAGAAAACCAAAGAACACGTTTCCGAGGGAGTGCGTCTTTTATCTACTTCAGTCCTCAAATAACTGTCGAGTCATGTTCAACAGACCATCTATTCATGGCCCGTGGATTTGAAAAGTCATCTTAATGTTTTTACCTTGCTAGCTGTGCAAGGCTGTATATTAGTAGATTGGAGATCTTGATTCAAACAGTCAACAGTAGTTCCATATGGGCTAACTCTGCTCCAAAAGAACCATTAGAGCACCATGTAATCCCATTGTGCTGTGATTGAATCAAACAATATTGTCACGATGCTTTAGATAGTGACAGGGTACAGCCCTTTCTTTGACTGCATTACTAATCTACCGTAAACTGAAATAACATTTGACAAGAAAACATTGATGGTCTTTCACTGTGCATGCTGGAAGTGGCTGGTGGACACAAAGTGCCCTGGCTGAACTGATGTTTCGCAGCACCTGCTCTAAACATTGTATACTGGGGCCAATAGAGAAAATGTCATTTTCTCTAGTACAAGAGGCAGAACACATGTTTTCTTACTGCGTCAGCACAGCCCTGCCTTTGAATACACAGTGAGGGAGGATTGGTGAAAATGGCTGGATGCAATAGTGAACGCTGGACAAAAGAAATTTGGTGCAAAAAAAAAAAACGATGATATGATGGGACCTTCCCCAGCACAGCATCTTTACAGCGACACACGCACATTTTGATATAACTGCTGTTCCATACATCCATCCATCAGTACATCCATTATCAACCACTTATCCAAAGTCAGGTCACAGAGTCATGCTGGGGCCTATTCCAGGGCTCTTTGGGTAAAAGGCAGGGAAACACCCTGGACAGGCCGCAGGGTTGAGCACTGAGGTGTTCAGTGCCTTTCTCTAGGGCACCGTGACATGCTCTCTGAAGGAACAGGGATCAAACCTCCAAATACTCGGATTACTATGTGAGCGCCCTACCTCCTAAGCTCTGCCGCCCTCTAACCCACAACAGGTGATGGCTACTGAAATAGATCCGTCAGTCGAGCGGTTTCAGTAAAGAGGACTAGCACAAATGGAGTCATCGACTTAGCGTGTGATCATGGAATGGGAACTGGAACAGTGGGACGCATGTTGCGTGGAGAAACCCACATGCATGGGTGGTGGTGGGGTGAGGTGAGGTGAAATGGTCAATGAATGCAAATGAAATACTCACATTTCCAGAAGTGATTTTACCAAGCTGACAGGCCTCCTGCAAAGAAAAGAGAAACCCAGTCAGTGCACGTCTGTAGCGCCTGGAGAGGACACAAACACAGCACTGGATATTTGCATGCAATGCACATGGGGAAACCGCGTTGGGAACTTTCCAGTCATCGTTTAAGTCAGTCGAAGCTAGAATTGATGACCTCATAGATTTTGGGTTTAAAGTCTTCTCTCAGATGGAATTGAGACTTAAGAGAACATATTGATTTCTGACTCTGGGGATGGGAGATCGTAAGGTACGTTTCAGCGCTCATCTGAGCCAGGCCGCAGGATTCACATCCTCTTCAGGGAAATGTAAAGCATAGGGCAAACCTGACAGACATGCTGACAACTGCGAGCCACATAACTGACACTTTGATAAAGATGTTTTCAGTGCATGTCAGAGAGAAAAGTGAGCAGAATATCAAACGGAGCATCAGAAATGAACAATAAACAGCGACAAGCTTCTAAATTGGGAACAAAAGACGCCCGCAAACCGGCAAAATAGCATCCTCTCTCTGGGGACTGAGATAATTCACAGAGAGATAAGAGTACTTAATTTTTAATCACCAATTTTGCATTCTTTGTGCTGGGCATAATAATTTGACTACATGACTTGATTTGGAAAGAAAACAGGAGAAATCTGATGTTGAGGAATCACTTTGACAGGGGCAAAGCGGAGAGGACTGCTGGGCTGGAACGGTAAAACAATGAAGAGGAAACGAGTTCATGTCAACAGATTATCCCACCATAATTGTACACCGAGGGATGCGGCTGCCGACTGAACTGTACAGAGCAGCACATCCTGAGCTTTTCATTTAAGGACAAGGAGAGAGCACGGAGCCATGCTATAGACTGCTGAACTCAATCAGAGAAATAGCATCTCAATCCGGATCAACTCCACCTGGCTCGGTTACATCCTGTTGATTTTGTGGAGCTGTTTTTCTTTTTTCTACATAGAATGCCCCCACACGGGTAGTTTTATTATTATTTTGTGTGCCACAAAAACCTATAAAAGGTCTGTTTTACATGTCATGATTAGTCCGCGCACTGTGGAGGTGGACGCAGACATGCATGGGAGATTAAGGCTGGAGGCCCTTCCTGACACCACATGGTGGGATTGAACTCCCGACATCTGGTTGGTCATTTCCTGATGTGCACATTCTACTGCGGACCTGCACAGCCCCCTCCACAAAACCCTTAATAATTTTGATAAAGTTTCGACATTTGCAAATAAGTAATTTAGCTACGCTTTGTTTGACACACCAGTGATCCTCGAAATCTGGGGCAAAACACGAGATGTAATTCCGTCTCCGCGAGAGGAAACGGTTCCGGGATTTATAAAAATGTAAATGGTATATGGACTTGTTCTTATAAAGCCCTTTTTCAGTGTAGCGACCACTCAAAGCACTCCACAACACATGCCTCATGTTTATAGAGCATGGGGGAATTAAGATCAGATGCCTTTTTCTTGACGCCCCGCGCAGGGATCGAACCCGCGATGCCACTAATCATTCTTAGAAATAATCAAAAGATGAACCAGGACAATGTTAGCACTTCAAGATATGATCCCAAGTAGTTTTATGAATATTTTTATTCTCAATGTTATCGTCAATGAGCAGTGCCTGAGAGAAGCTCGTCTTGAAGCAGGTCTCTGTTCACTTCACAATAGCTTACAAAGAATTAAACGTGATGCAAGATTAAACCTACAAGTAGTTGATCAAATGATTTTAGAGTATCAAAAGTTAGACTTCAAAAAGGATTTCAATATACCTTCTAGTCTTCTGAGTGCTTGTCAACCCTGTCAGATGTTCTTTTTTTAAATATAATTGAGAATTTTGTGGGCAGCTAAAACTTTGAGGACCCCTTCAACACGTTCTTGTTATTCCTCATGTAATGAGACACCTCTAGCTCTGGTAAGGTTTCAGTTTCAGTTTCATTGGTTGCCACTTTCCGATGTGATTACTTGACAGGCTACCATTTGACATGTCTTTATTCTCCCCAGTGTCTTTCTCTCTCCCCTGCACATTCTATGAACTCGGCAGGACACCTGGTCTAGTTGTGATCATGGATCAGTCGGCCTTGGCAATCAGTTTGTTCTATCTGGTTGAACGAGGTTTATTTGAGTATTGAGGTCCTGATCACCACGTTGTTATCCGTGTGTAGTGATGGACATTGACTGTTCTGTGCCACAAGACAGTGACACACCTGCAGATGTTCTGTTTTGTGATTACACAGATTTTAAATGGGGGTCATTGGTTTGATTATTCACAAAATAGGTGTGATTTAGGATACGTCTAATCACAGTGTGTCCATGCCTGAAGGCTGGAAACTGGCACACGATGCCTGTGTGTGTGCTAGACGTGGTCTGACCCGGCGGGTGCTGACATATCTGGTTTCGTCTGACAGCAAACGAGCCCTCTACCACCTGTCTTTGAATGAGACACCCTCTCACCGAGCCCACAGCCGTCTCAGAAAAAAAAGACATCAATCATTTGGAAGAAAGTGAAACGAGGCACAAGAGATGGTTTTGGAAACGAGCGCGGAACGTGTCAAGAGAACGCAGGAAAAGTGCACAGGAAGCCCCCCAAGATGTAGATACCCCGCCCCAGACTCCTTCAGACGTCAGCGTCGAGGAGCCAGAGTGGTCGGCAGCCATGTGCTGGGGAGAAAGAAAGTTGCAAATCTAAGAAAAGACACTCCAGGTTTGGCAAATTGGCTAAACAGATGGACAAGCTAAGAAAGTGACTTGAACGTGGAAAACGCATTTTGCTTGAAGGGGGTACTCTCAGAAATCCTTTTATCAGGGGATCACTGCTCTACCACCATGTGATGCCTGCAGAGATGGAAAGAAATGCTCCTCCAACTCACAGAGGAGGCCAACTTGTATTACAGCATCCGAAGCTTTCTTTGTTTGGCAGAATTGATGGACTTGTTCTTATACCATGCTTTTCTAGTCCAACGACCGCTCCAAGTGCTTAACAAAGAACGCCTCACGTTTACCGAGCTACGCAGAGGGATAGAAACCCGCAGCGCCCGAGTCTCAGGCGTGCACTCTACCCACTAAGCCACCGCGGCTCTCGTCTCCTTACCACCGGGTTCATGAGTTCAGCTGGGTTTACAAAGCACAAAGAGAAAGAGCTCTACCTACACCTTTCTGCAGACATTCTCCCTAATTGTTCTCAGGTTTTGGAAGAACAATGCAAGGATAACAACAGACAAACAAGACCCCCGTCAGCAGGAGAAAAAATGAAACGTCAGAGAAGGGTTCTTGATGGAGGCCATCCAAAACCTGCACATTTGGTTATACACCCTTCTGTGCACTGTGTCCATTCTCCATCACATCTCCGAGAGCCTCAGATCAGAGGACATATTGGGGTCAGTACCATGAGAATGCAACATTGATGCCTCAGGTCCTGAAGTCCTCCAATGCTGTGACATCCAGCGGTCTTGAGGCATTTCCAACTTGTGTGTAGTTCTCCAGCAAGGGACGCTAGTCTTTCACATACCTGCTCCTGATGTCTAAACTAATATCCTGGTCTTTCTCCCTCGCAAGGGGAAAACCCAGGTGGGGTGGAAGCAAGGGGATCATAATGCAGACCAAACGGAAGATGGAGCTCTGACTTGTGAAGCTCACCTGTGCTTTCTCAGAGCTTAGGATTCTCTACCAAGACACACTAAGAAAGGAGACAGTCACCTGTGTCCAGTTAGCTCAAAATCAAATCAAGGGGTGCAGAAATGATAACAACTAGCAGTGAAACGCTTTTACAGCGCATGTCGACTTCGCTGGGGCCCGAAAATGTAAATTCAATTCAGTGGCACAATCTTGTCACTTTGGGCAAAACCTCCCACAGATCACACTTCATACGCTCATGTTCTACACCAAATATGACAAAGAGGAGTTCTGCACAATCTCCGAGTCTTAAGCTCCAGGATGTTGCAGCCATCTGGACGCACATGGATCAAATCCTGACAGATATGCATGCCAGATACCAAAATATTGACACTGTCCACTTGTGCTCAGATGCTCCTCGCAAACAGCATGAGAATAGAAAGAACTTCTTCCTCCTCCGTGCTGTCCCTCCCTGACTGGAATTCAAGAATCCGAGGGGAAAGTTCCTCCCTACTGCCCATGGCCAAGGTGCCCCAGGTGGTGTCGAGGGGACAGCAGAGATGTGCAGACAGATGTGGTGCTGAGCAGCCAGGACATTGTGGACGGTGGAGCATTTTACAAGATGTCTTCCAGCAGCCTAAGTGGTGTCAAGCTACAATACGTCACCCATGATGATTTCCAGCCCCATGACACTCTCCTCATGCAACCTCATGCAATGTGGGCACATTTCATGTTTCTGCAGTGAGCCACAGATTTCCCAGTGTTCCAGTCCAGTTAGTCACTCTTTGGATGGAATCCCTTGGGACCTAGATGAACATGAAGAATCTAGTGTTGCCAAAGTACAAAGTCCTCTGCTGATGTTGATGGAGGCCGTGTAGAAAGAGCCCAGCAGAGGACCTGAGAGCACAACAACTGGGACGGGCCCTGATGATGGTCAGAGTTTAGATTGGCTTGTTGTCACATAGGACCAGAGCTGGTGACTGGCTGAAGCCTTGACAATCAACCCAGAGCATAAAGATTTCCATGTGGGGGCGGCATAGCTCAGTGGGTGGAGCAGTCATCTGGTGATCAGAAGGTTGCAGGTTTGATCGTCCCGGTCCAGCAGAAAGCATGTTGAGGTGTCCTTGAGCAAGACACTGAACCCCTAACTGCTCCCCGAGCATCACATGGTGGCAGCTCACTGCTCCTATATAATAGGATGAGTTAAAATGGAGAGAATTCCAAAGTTCCCCTTGTGGGACTGATAAGGGAATCTATTTGATCATGTTGGATTTTCTCACCCTCATACCCTAAATGTATGATGTCACAAAAAAGAGAAAACCAGAATGTCGGGATGAGGGGCGGGGAATCACCTTGGACAGGTCATCGTTCCATCTCAGGGCCTGAGCAGTTAGGGGGTCAGTGTCTTGCACAAGGACACTTAGACAGGCTTTCTGTTGGGGTCAGGAAACGAACCATCAATCTCCCAATTACTACACTGCCGCTCTTCCTCCTGAGTTATGCTGCCCTCATCTATAGTTTTATATTGCAATATTTATTATAGTCGTCACAAAATCCCGTGACACACCAGTGTGCCGCTCCATATTGTTTGGGAACCACTGATCTATATGGATGAAACAGTAATCATTAAATATTGAATAATTTAACAAAAATGCACAGCTGGGAGTGTTTTCTGAGATATGGTTAGATAGCCAGAGTCTCATTTAATAACTGTGCATACATAGGATTTGAAAATAACCAAGGAATTTAGAAATGCATAGCCTTTGTAGTCCCCGATCTGGGAGTAAACCCTGATCATCTCGCAATCCTAAGAGATAAAGACACACCGGGACTCATTTGGTCTGCTTTGAAAAATATTACTCTTATATTCTTTACCAAACCTGGGTTTCTTTACTGCCATGCATATTGGCCGTGACGTGATTTAAATTGACATCTTCAGTGTGGAGGTTTTGGACCATAGTTTTACTAAAATTCAGATCCATTATCGATTTGATCTACTGCATATGTTGTACAAAAAGATGGTGTCTTATGGTGTGATTGTCCAGGGGGAGTTTACTCTCAGATCCAAAGGAAAGTCCGTGTCTCTTTGACAGCAGTGCACATAGTTCATATGCTATTCTGTGAGTCATAAACAGGTCAGTCTGCCAGTCTCTGCCTTAGCACCCACTAAAAGCTGCTGTTGTTTCATGAGTGCTGCATTGAAGGACTTGACACAATATGAAAGCCAAAAGTTGAAGAAAGATCAATAATCTGTGGTTTCACCAAAAATACACAACTTTCAGAAGACTCAAACCAAGCTTTGATATAAAACCCCTTTCACTTCATCTTTTCTCCAGCTCTCGAGCCTCGTGACTATAGCAACCTGTCAGCATCCTATTTGCAGGTTATTCTTAGATGAGAGGTTGCATGAAACTTAGATGATACATTTTGAGAAGTTTTACTGCAATTCTAAAACTATAACCAGAGCTTGACATGGTCTTAAATCAAGGCAGCGTTGTTAGAAAAAATTACAATACTCAGTGACTTTTGAAACACCCCCCAAACTTGTCTCGTAGTCAGAGGGCTGTTGTTTTGATCCCTGGTTCCTTCTAGAAGTGTGTGGAAGTGTCTTTGAGCAAGACACTGAACCCTTAACTGCTTTGGACAACAGATGAATATTTGCCCGGTGGCTCAGTCTGGTGCGGTTACATTCAAAAAATATGCTATTTTCCTATCAAGCAGATTATATTATTATCATCATCATCATCATCATCATCATCATTATTATTATTTCATTATCCACGTGACCACACCGTGTTCGTTGCATTTGGTGTTTTTCCATATCAAGGATAGAGTGCAAACATGCAAGAATATCTGCAAGCTGAGCAGAAATGAGCACAGGATGTTTCCAATCTTTACAAAGTAATAATGATAACGATAATAAAAAAGCACTACACAGAAAACCCAAACTTATAAATATTCAACAAGTATTTGTGAAACTTGAACTTTGCTTATTTGCTCATTACGAGCATAGGCAAAAATCTTTAATGGTTTTAAAAGTGACGCGAGACAACTTTTTTCCGGCAGAGACCTAGTTGGGAGACGAGGTGTGTGCAAGTAGTCTTGGAGAAACCAAATGTGTCCCGTTGAAGTGAGGGTTCTCTAGAGCACTCCTTCAGCATCAGATGAATAAGACAGGGAGTGTTTCAAGTAGTGCAGAATAGGAAAATGCTGCAAGGCCCGACATTGAAGTTTTCTGTCAATGATTCCTGAAATGTAGTGCACATGGCATCACTATAGAAAGGCTTGCACACCCGCCTAATCTTACAGGTGTCACTGGCAAACGGAGCAATGTCTAAAGGAAGCTCACAAAGTTGACATATGCTGGAAAGCACAGTTCTTGTACTAAAGGCTACGGCGAATTTACACAATGACATGTGGTGCTACGCGCTAGGCCTGAATCCTCTACCTTGAGCTCATTATCAGCCTTTATGGAAGACGGGGCAAGGGGTATGGAGGCACGTTTCCTTCCTCCGAATAAATGTAATCCAAGGTCAGAAATAGTACAATTATTTGTGCATTTCATGTTTGAGCTCGATGACACACCTTGCACATTTGCTCAGGCTGTTTGAGGAGTTGCTCATTTGCATCATTTGACTGGTCATTTAAAGCGGAGTTAGACTCGTGGCGGCCATCAGACAGTTCTCTGAGCCAAAGCTATGTTTTATTCAACATCTCATGACTCAAGCAGCTCACACCATGGACCTCGCCGACCAATTAAGTATATGATAATGTACACGCTGAGCTGTAGTGAAGTAGCTAGGAAGGTGACTTGTTGTCATCTTGTATTTTGATGAAATACTCCGAGGCCGCTGTACAGCAGTAGAACTGCATATCGCTGCAGACCATAAATGTATGATGGATTTCACCGTGGGGATTGGTCAGTGACCCCCTCTTCTGTGAACGTGTGCCTCTCAGGCCAGTGGTTTCAGATGCAAGCCTGTGAGAGAGATATGCTCAATACAAGTGCATTTGTTGGTGAGCTAGATCAAAGTACTGAGGGATGTCTTCCCAAGCAGAGGCAGTAGGGCTCGAACTGAGCCTTTGATCACTCCAGCCTCTCTGATCATTAAAATATTGGCTAAATAATTGATTAAAAACACCAGACCGTATTGTACTCTGTCTCTGAATCCAGATTTATCCCAACCTTGAGAAAAGGCACTTGCACAATGGATAAATATGGTGAAACGATATGAAAAGGATCGGTACATAGATCTTAGAGCCTTGTTGCATGTTGTCAGAAGTTGGATGAGCCTTGTCAGCAGCACTAGGAAGATGACAGGACCCATGTTAGACAAAGTTTATCCATCCATCCATCAATCGACTGCTTATCTGAAGTCAGGTCACGGGGTCTTGCTGGAGCCTATTCCAGCTCTTAGAGGGTGAAAGGCAGGGAAACAGCCCGGACAGGTCATCATTCCATTCCCGGAACTTGAGCGGTTCAGGGTTCAGTGTTTTGCTCAGGGATTCCTCAAATCTCTGAAGAAACCAGGGATCGTGACACCAATCCTCCAGCCACCAAATGGCCATCCTGTGACTTGAGCCATGCTGACTCAAGTCAGTCTCGTTCATCTAAGCTCGTGGGACATGTTTGGACTTCGTCCGCCGTTCGCTCCCCCACACCGCCGGTCATTTCAACACGGGTAAAGAAACAACCAGGAATCCCTCGATCCCATTCTTAGTGGTTCTTCTGTCCTTTGACTGCAGACTCTCCTCAGTCGGCTTGCAATAAAATCAAAATCAAGCATTCCTCCACTTATGATTTGCAACAGGAAGTCCCCGCCCTAATAGCAGCATGTGCCACCCTATTCGCTGAGGTGGACCGCGGACCGCCTCGCTGCAGACTTCTCCATTAATTGTGACTGCGAACTGAAGAAATTCATCTGCCAGGCCCCTTTTCAGCAGTTTGTGAAAATAATTTTAAGGAGTGTATGATGTGATATCTTCAAGCTACTCTCAAAGCCTTAAAACCTCTCGTCTCCTGGGTCCTCGTGCTCCTAATGGTTTAACACTAATGAGATCTGCTGCTCCCGACTCCGCCGCCGCTGCGCCCACATAGCAGTTTATTTCACAGTGTAAATACTTTTGAAGATGGGGCAGAGGCAGAAAGAGAGCACGAGGAGCATACAGACAAGAGAACATGCGAGCTGCCAACGCTTGCCGGTGCCATTTTTTGCATTTGTTGTGACTCTAACTCGGGGTTCAACTGCTCTGCGAGGCTGCTCGCTTCAACCGGTCTCTGCCTGTGCCAAGTCTGTGAAAATTGGACTTGTCAGTGCTACCCAGGTCTTCTCTGCAATTCATTCCTGCTATTTTTTTCCAGGATGTCAGGGCAGTGCCGTCGAACTCCACTTGAGCTATTTAGTGAAGGTGAGAAAAAGTGTGTGGCCTGCTATCGAGTGGTTACCCCGAGAGACTGAGGGAATCCAACTGAATCTGTCAATGTGAAGAAGAGCATCGACTGTCAGGTGGCTGTGGGAAGAGCACACGGCTGCACCACACATGTGCATGCAAAGACACGCGACCACGCGGCGCCGCGCAGCCTCCGCCTGGAAACAGGCAAGACATCCCCATGCCAACCAGCGGCAAGCTGAGGGAGGCTGGTGAAGCAGGAGCATTACCACTGTCAACAATGCCAGACCCAGAGAGGTGGCACAGCTCTCCCTCGTCATCAGTAATGATGCAGAGACCTGTTTCAAAGATGGCTTCCTCCAACTGGACGGGGAAAAGGGAGGTCGCCTGTCTGGAGGGAGCCCGACGCTCCCCAGAGGTCGGACCGGTGTCGGAGGGAAATGTCACACGTAGAAAATCTTTGAAGGAGTGATTGAGCTGAGGACTGACCTGAACGGTCTGTTTCTATGTCATTTGTGAGACCAGCAGACGGCCACCCTCAGGTCTGACTGAGGCCACTCTGACTATCCCAGTAGAGAGCTGGACATACGGGCCTGTGAGAGGTTGTCCTCCAGCCCGGTCCATGTACTGCATGTCCCTCATCCCCATCTCCCCTCTGTCCCCGACCCCTTACCGAAAAAAGAGAAAGAGATACTCTGAGCCCCGAGCCGCAATGTCCTGGTCAGAGAAGTCCTCACTGCTGCTATGAGGAGATTCCCCTGATTGGTTTATCCCAGCTTAATTTGGAGGCCTCAGTGTGGCAACATAATCAAGGCCGGCCATCACCAGAGGAGGCAGTGCTGTGTCACAGACCTCATTCACGGGGGCCGCCGTGGTTCACTGGTAGACAACCTGCTTTGGGAACTGATGAGCCAGAGGCTGCAGGTTTGAACCCACCACAGGGTGTCAGGGAGGGCGTCCAGCCTTAATCCCCCAAATCCATCTAAGTCCATGTCCACCTCCACAACGTGGGGGCTGATGGTGAAATCTAGCCTGGTTAAAGCAGCTCTCTATAACCGAGTCCCCACAACACAACACGCACACCGAACATGGACGCCGGGGAAAGCGCGCTGGCCGTCTGTTAATGGACCCCGGCAGGAGCAACATGAGTGTCTCAGCCATGGCACAGACAGCGGAGCTCACCTTTACATCTCTTTACATTTCTGGCAAACGCAGCAGGTCTTGGACGGGCGATAAAGCTGTGGCAAACAAACACCTCCTCATCAAAACGGGGCTAATAAAGTCTTCAATACACTTAAGTGTAGTCTTAGATGAATACAATCCCATTTTCCCCCTGTATTGGTGTTTCGTTGTGCAAAGTGTATCGACGTGCTCATTGGCATTCAATAATGGGAACCCTTTCAGCAAACTGCACAGACGGGCGTAAATCCCGCTGAGTTCTCCAGGACGCACAGGAAGGGTGGAACAGTCGGCTGGCACAGTTACCAGAGAGCGAGAACATCCACAGCATCTCTGAGCAAATTCTGATTTACAAGTGGACAACATGTTGCTGTTTCATCAGCTGATTATTATTAAGTGGTCCATATGTGTGCTTTCTCCCCCGGAACAATCCTGTGCATCCCCGCCATCCCATAC
>OMLC01082165.1:0-16813 GCA_900302585.1 Regalecus glesne
ATACGTATATATATATACGTATATATATATACATATATACATATATACATATATACATATATGTGTGTGTGTGTGTGTGTCTGTGTGTGTGTACACACACACACATACTTTTTTCCCCGTGTGCTTGTGTGTAATCCAGCAAGTCAACCGACTTCTTTCAATCTAGTACAGTAAAAAAAAAAAGCCTGTTTCATACAATCATCAGTACCAAGTGATGGATGGATGGATGGATCGATAGATATAGAGAGAGCGAGAAAGAGATGGAAAACCTAACCACAAATGCCCAGAGTGACATGCAAGGCCATTAATACAGAAAGCTGAATAAAACATGATTTTTTTTAATGTGTTATTTTTAGGGGATCAGTACTACAGTAGTAGAGCCTATGCCCAAGTCAGGCATTACGGATTCGATCCCACCGCAGTGTGTCAGGAAGGCATCCTGACTTTAATCCCCGATGCTTGGTAAATGTTAGGTTTACCTTGTAAAGTGCTAAAGGGAGGACCTTTCAAGATTTATTTGAATGACTTCAGCTCAGAGAATGTCAAGAATGTGAGCTATCCGAACCCCTGACATGGGACGGGGATGTAAATTAGAGTACTCGTAGACTCCAGGCAAAATAATGCCCAAATTGATAAAAGAACATTATCTTTTGTTGCTCAATAATCTAAGTAGTTAAAAGTCAAAATAGTTATAATTACGTCTAACTTTTTTGACACACTCCATCTAGGTCCTTGTCCATCTCCACAACATGGGGAGTTATTTTGACATAAAAACAGACATTTATTTTATGTGCAAATAGTTTCTGAGCATTTCCTTCATCTTCTTCTGTTGGCTCTTCCGTTTCTACAGTGGCTTTAACAGTTTCTGTCGATACCTTAAGAGAGCAAAGCACAAATTGCTTTTGTTAACCCGGCCCTTGACCAATTTTGTATGGAGCCTAAATCAGTCTGGTATGGTCTTGTCAATCTGTATAATGAGAGAGGTCCATTTTATAAATCACAATTAGTCCCCGTGTTGCGGGGGCGGACATGGACTTAGATTGAGTTTAGGGGATTAAAGCAGGCCACCCTTTGTGATGCCTCGCAGTGGGTTTGAACTCAGCCTCTGACTCGTAAGTTCCCAAATCGCACACTCGACCACTGAGCTATTGTGGCCCCGATTGTTAAGCCACATACTGATGTGGCAAAATTGATTGTGGGATTCCTGACACAATAATGAGCCCTACGGACGGGGCACAGGTAACGCACTAGACTTCATCCTTGTATTCATGGATTTGTGCCCATGCCGGTCGCCTGCCCCATGTCTGGCCATTTCCTTTATACCTCCTTAAATCACAATCACTGTTCTATTATTACTCTGGCCACACACATTTTTTTCTGATTTCAAATGGTTAACTGACATGAATTTTGATTCATCAAGAATTTTGATTCATTGGATCAGATGATGAATTTCTCAAGCTTGCTGTGTGTTTTCATTTAGTATATAATCATCCAGCATGGTGACACCACACGTTCCTCTTCAAAGTCCCTCCCATCTTCAAGGAGGCTAGATAATAGTGTCAGGCCATATAATATCTTTTTTTATAAAATCTTTTTATAATATCTTATAATTTCTCATTTGAAAATGTCAAAATCATACTTGCACTGAGATATGATTTTCTCTGGTCGGGTAGTACATCAGATATTAAAGTTAGAAAAAAGGTTCAATGGGCACGTCCACCTTAGTAAACTGTTTGTCTGTTTATGGGACCATTTATTTGTCCTCACAATACCAGATGTTCTCCCTCCAATATAGAATTAAAACATCCCCCTACCCCAAGCCAATCTCATCATCTCCCAATGCCACAAATACACAGACAGAAAGCACACACACCTTAGCTCTCTTTCCATATACGCATACTGCAACTATACTTATGCGGAGATATGCCAGGGTGTAGTGGGGCTCATTAGGATGTCCTCAGACACCTAGGGAGAGAGCTACAGATGTTCCATAAGGTGCAAGGGTAAGCCCAGGTACCAGAATAACACACTGTCTGCTGTGTTCAAAGACAATGAAGGAACAAAAGAACACAAACAAAAGCACTACTATAGAAGAAGGTACATGAGATAACAAACAACTGTCAGTACAGTCCGTGCAGAGGGGCCTGCCAGTATCACACCTGCGAACAGACTATGTAGACCTATGAAGAGTGAAGCAGCACAACGCCAGAACTTTTCAAACAGCTAGGAAGTAATCCTGGTAGCAAGTGCTACAGAGACCTGAGGAAATGATGAGTGCCAGGGGACTGCGGAGTCAATGATTTCTATTGTTGAGTATGCAGAAGACCAGGAATTCGGGGCGAGCCTGCAAGATCAAGCATTCCGACTCACAGACCACTGCAAAGGAACATAAGCACTGCCCTACCAGCAAAACGATTGCTCACTCCTCTAAAGTATGAACTGTCCCAGACGTTAACGTCATGGACAAGAGTAGGTCCACAATTCGCAGAAATGTGTCACTGCACCAAGTTATGCCAAGATTTCATGAGATAAAGAAGAACCAGGTGGTAGATAATGGAGCTAATGTCCGTAATCTCAGAGAGCCTGTACTTATCAAAATTCAGAAAGGTGAAATTATAGCTATAATTTCTTAAACTGAAAACACACATTGAATTTGTTAGGCAAGATTATGTAAATGTGTAGAGTGGGAAGCAACAAGTGCAGCTAAGATTGTTGTTTTCCCATGGTAGAGGTCCAGCTCTCATGGGCGACAATTGGAATTGGGTACTCAAACAAGACAGGTCTAAATTAAAACAAATCACAGACAACCCAGTGGAGAACTTATGCTCAGAGCACAAATCATTATTCAGTTCAGACCTAGGATGTGCAAAAAAATGCAACCGGTCAACGGAGGTCAAACCAAATCTTTGCAAAGCAAGGCTAGTTTCTTTCATGCTATGCAAAACTGTTGACAAGAAACAGGAAGCAATCTCCCCAGTGCAGCACAGCGAGTGAGCTGTCACTCGAGTGAATCCCAAAATGCAATGCGTCAGTTAAACTATCTGGAGTTTATAAAATACCAAGTAATCCTTGGCTTAATGTTGACCAGTACCAAACTACGCACAATGCAAAGTTTGTTTTTCTTCCCAAATAGCAGGTAGTAAGCATTTGACTAAGCTTGATTTGACAAAGCTATACGCTCAGTTGTGATTGGATGAGAACAGTAAACCATTCTTCACTCTTAACGTACAAAAGGGGCTGCATGTCTGCATTCGCTTACCGTATGGGGTCAAACGTATGGAGATGATAGTGGTCTTCTGGAGGAGCCCTCCTCCACCTGCCCCCTTCAACATACTATACAGCACGGTGTCAGTGATGAAAACCTGCAGACTTCTGGGTTTCACAATCTCCCGAGACCTATGGGGGACATCCAACATAGATACAATTATCAAACAGGCCCAGCAGAGGATCTACTTTCTCCGTCAGCTCAGGACGTTCAACCTGCCTCAGGAACTGCCGATTCAGTTTTACACTGCAAAAATCCAGTCTGTCCTCTCCACATCCATCACTATCTGGTTTGGATTGTCCTCTAAACAGGACAGTGACAAACTCTAATGGACAGTTAAGTCTGCAGAGAAAACCCTTAGTGGCAACCTATCCTTCATTAAGGACTTATACATCTCCAGAGTCAGGATACAGGATGACAACATCACTGTAAACCCATCACACCCTGCTCTAAACCTGTTACAGCTCCTCCCCTCTGGTAAGCACTTTACGTCAAAACAATCAAACACTTTATTTCTACAAGCTGTCATTCAAATTAATTCTCAACATTCTCAAAAATTGAGTTAAAGATTTTAATATCATCAAACTTATCCGACCATCCTGTACTTTAAAATGCACATATACTGGTACATTCTGTCATGTCCGTCTACCACAGGCATGTATGGAAGTAGCCTGCTAACATTCATTTCAGCCTCTCTGGTACATTCTCTGCACCACTGTACTTTATTACCTCTTATTTCACCTGTATATAGTCTATCCCTGTGGATATAAATCTGAAGATTGTTGTGCTGTGTTTTTAATTCACCAGTTGTTCGTATTTGTTTGGTTGCACATACAAAATTGCACTGCATGTACTTTAGTGATCCATGCTGGATGATAGAACCAGAGGCAGCTAGTATTACATGTGTGTTTGTGCCCCACATTCACACCAACATAGGTCTCAGTGTAGCTTTGCAGTGCAGGGAATAAATGGGGGATGGGATAGAATGAAATACAATACAATGACAATTTTTTGTTTCCTGGGGGAGGTGAGGAAACATATTTCTTGTCATTAGGTTTATTTCTCTTTATTTAGAGAAAAATGGACATTGAGCTCTCAACTCCACAGCAATACTTCTCTCAGTTCTTTGGTGACGAAATCTTTGAGATGATTGCAAAGATGAACTCAGTTGTTTCAACATTTGCAACTGGACAAATTGTTTTGTTTTTTTATTGTTCGACAGTTTTAGGTTTTAAGTGGTGTATTACCCAAAAAAAGTGTGCACTTCAGAAACTGAAGAGCCAGAGGCAGCGAGTTCAAACTCACCACAGGGTGTCAGGAAGGGCATCCAGCCTTAATCCCCCAAGTTCCATCTAAGTCAAAGTCCACCTCCACAACGTGGGGACTAATCATGTAACGGGAAACGGACCTTTTTTATGCAATTGTGTTATTCCATCCATCCATGCATCCATTGTCAACCACTTATCCGATGTCAGGTCATGATGGAATTGGAGCCTTTCTCAGCGCTCATTGGACAAAAGGCTCGGAGACATCCTGGAGGGGTCACCAGTCCACGACAGGGCAGATCAGTTAGGGGAAGAGTGTATTGCTCGAGGACACTTCAACACACTTTTCTGTACGTCTCAAGATTAAATCTGCTACCTTCTGATTGAAAAACGACCATTCAACCCACTGAGCCATGCAGCCTCTAAAATTGTGTTAATTTTACCCTAAATGAGCAATGAAATAAGTTTCATGAGTGTTTTCTCATTCAAGAGTTAATTGATACTTTGAAACTTGGTGTCTTCTGGACGGGTTATTATCCAATAACGGACCTCAATTAATTTAAAGTAAATTTAGGGACATTTCTGCAAAATAATTTCGGCAAAACTATGATGGCCCTGAAGCGCAAATCACAATGAGAAATATGGCAAATCATACAATACAATAGCAATTTGTAAATAAAACTAACAAAAGAAAACACAATGACAAATCAGAAAACATAACAAATTGGAAATCACAACAGCAAAACCGAGACGACAATGATAAAGAGAAAACAGAACCACAAATTGGAAAACACAAAGACATTAACTCCTACCAGAAAAACTGGGTACCAACTGACAAGCCTCATCACTGATTGGACCTGCTGTACGTCTTGAAGAGGAATGTGAGTATCTTTCAAGACACCACATAAAAGTGAACACCAAAGGAACTGGGACGGCGGGATTGAAAATACTGAGATATATTGCCCTCATTGTGGCAAAAAGAATGGCATATCTCACCTCAGCTAGTTGGGAATAATTCTTTCTTCTACACAGCTCTGATTCTTTTAAGCTAGTTTTCAGAATGTACATATTCATAGTGGTTTGAAAAAGTGACAGCATATCAAGCTACACCTGGTATTCTTGCCCTGCATCAAAATAATTTGATGATCATGAATGTTGAATCATCCATAACATTCACGTTTACTTGTGAGTGAATACAGTCTGGGTGCTACACCGAATTCTATGACCCATCAGATTACATGATCCTAATTGTGTGGCCTTTTAAATAGGCCATCTCGGCCGTCCCTCCAGTACTAGCCCGAATCTTAATTACACCAAACCCATATCAAAAATAAATCATCTCCAGTAGTATGCCTACTCTAAAAATATCTAATATCATACCTAAAATTATCGTGTCATTATGAATTATGTTCCATACGCCATATCCTGTCTGAAATCGCATGTTTTACAACCATGGTCACATAATCTGCCGGATCATAGACTTAAGGTGTTACACTGGACTCATTTTCTATTTCAAGCTTCATGAAAAATGTCCAATCGGAAACGACCCTTGTGGATAGACAGCCTCCTTTGCCGCAAAGAGTTAATTCTGTAATGTTTTTGACTTGCAGCTGTGATTTCTGCTTTACTGTTGGGATTTCTCCTTTGTTAATCTGATTTGCAATTTGCTGTTTTTTTTAGTATTTTTTTTATATCCCCACCTAATGGATAGCCTGTTAGTTATAGTGTGTGTACATCAGGTGCCGCAGTAAAAAATACTCACGTGACCTAGGCAACCAAAGCCTCTGAGAGGTCCGAGAGCACGGAAAAAACGTCCACTAAAGACAAGTCACCAGTGTCATGTTATAGGGGTGAATAACCCATTGGGCCTAGTTCACCCCTTTAATGTGATTAGAAATTATTGTTTGGGAATAGTAGGGATAACTTTTTTTTTTTTTTAAGATACGAGAGGTACTCAAATAGGTCTCGGAGGGCAAACAGTTCAAACCTGAGAGGTCCCTGAGTTAGCTCTGTCCAGTTTCAGCTCAAATTAAGCACTGGTGTACATGCAACCCACACGGGGTGATATGATGTGTCTAGTGCAGTAGAGCAGTGGTCAGAGGGTAGATACATTTTTGCATCCCACTGCCTGTTTTCTAACCTCTTGTCTACAGCTTGCTGCCACTGGCTAGCCTTCATAGTGAACAAGGAAGCAGCCAAGTGTGTAAGTCTTCCCCCGCCAGTACATACTCTCCTTCTACAAGACCTCTAACAGGCCTCTTTATGGCCATATGCAATAACTGGGTTCTTGTGACCTCAGGCTAACTTGGTAGGGGATCTCTGAGTTGCAGTGGTCCAAAGAGACAGTTCATGGCCAACCACAGCTCCGCTGCCTTGAGGGAAGTCTACTGAGATAAAGACTAGGGGAGCACCCCCCGAGAGAAAAGCAACATGCTTGGCACCCTGAATTAGCATTTTTTCAACAGTCCTCCGGCAATCATGATGGGCGACTGGTCATCCTGTGTATAAGCCCTTCCCATCAAGACAAACCTTTCACGGTGTGTAGATAGCGGTCTTGAGGACTCCAAATACCCGCCAGCACTCTTAAAAATCTCATTGCACAGGTCTCCATTTCTGACTATTGTGTACAATATCTGGCCTTGCGTCTGTTTGAAGTCTGGTGGTGTTGATGTGGCTGGTGATGGGAGCAGTGTAGCATGGCCTGGGAGCTCCTGATCACAGCCTTGTACATCAAGTATTTGGTGGCTGGCAGCTGGGGTTGAGTGGCAGCTACTTTTGGCAGGCTCCAGTGTGAGTGAGCAGCCCCATTTAGAGAACACACTGCTGACCCCAACTGAAGAGGGGCTTAGAAAAGGTGTTCGAAAAAGTATCCATTCAACCAGAGTCCTGTGCAGGTTACAAAGCCAACAAGGAACTCAATCCTGAAGTGAAAGTACGATGATCCCGTTCAGAATGTCAACTTGGAATGTAAGGACTCTCCTTGATAATGATGGTAACAGACGACATAGAAGGACCAGGATGATTGCTGGAACTGAGACCCTACAACATGGACATCACTGCTCTCAGTGAAACCAGGCTACTGGATGAAGGCTTCCTAAGAGAAGTAGACAGAGAGTACACCTTTTTCTAGAGAGGCTATCAGCTTGGTGGACAACATCAGCATGGTGTTAGACTGGCAATTAAAAACAGCATTCTACCCAGCCTCACTGAAACACCCACTGGACTACTTCAGAGGCTAATGATCCTTTGTATACCCCTAGCAAATGCACCCTATGCCACTGTTAAGTGCATATGCACCAACACTACCATCTGAGATTGGTGTGAAAGACAGCTTCTACCAGCAACTAGATAAGGTCCCATCTGGGGTGGCTCTGTTGCAGCATAGCTTAATGGGTAGAGTGGTCATCTAGCAATCAGAAGGTTGCAGGTTCGATCCCCGGTCCTGTGGAAAGCATGTTGAGGTGTCCTTGAGCAAGACACTGAACCCTTAACTGCTCCCCAAACACCATATGGTGGCAGTTCACTGCTCCTATACAATAGGATGGGTTGACATACAGAGAATTCCAAATTTCCCTTATGGGACTGATAAGGGAATCTATTATATCCCCAAAAAATGAAGAGATTCTTCTTGTGGGAGAGTTTAACACTAGGGTAGGAGAGAGCAATGGAGTATTGAGTAGGCATGGGGCTGGTCAGACTAATCCAAATGGTCCGAGACCTCCCCATTGCAAACACACCATTTCAGCAGAAGACCAAATGCAAAACATCCTGGATGCACCCACCATCTAAACACGGGCACCTTATTGATTATATACTAATAAACATAATAACTGACCCGGGCCATGAGAGGTGCAAAATAATGGATGGATCACCGCCTGAAGATGAACAAACTCCACTTCAAAGTGTAACCCCAGAGCATCTCAGGAAACTGATAAAAAAAAGCAATTGAACTATGTTAAATTGAAGTCAGTCCGAGCATGGAATGAGTTCCATCATTCTGCAGGCAAGGTGGTACCAGAGTTTGAGGCCATTCTGAGTTCGGAAAATTCCATGCATCAGAAATGGAATGGACCTTCTTAACCTCGTTGCTACATAACGGTGCAATCGACTCTAAAAGCTACAGAGCCAAAACGCATCAGGACTGGTTTGATGAGAACTCTGACACCATCACATCCCTTCTGGAAACCATGTATAGACCAACCAGTGTAATGCTACCCTGCATCCACCATCTTTCAGCAACAGGGGCAAACGGCACATTAGGAGGTAGAAACAACCATTCACACTCCGCAAAATATGCGCTGGATTAACAAAGCTCATAAGATTTAATCAAATGCTGACAGACATGCACAACTTCTGCAACTCTATGGAGAATATACACGTATTCAGGCTTACCATAATTTTCAGAGTTGAAACTGAGAACATGGGAGTATCACTTACAGTCTAAATAGCTGAAGGTCTGAAACCCCTCCCATGCTCCATCTATATATTGAAAATATAGACAGGGTCATGGTCCGACTAAAATAGTCACATAGCAAACCTTGTCATTTTGGAAACTGCAAGTATATTGGTGGCATTCATGCAAGGTCTTTGCTGTGCATCCAGATTACTACTACTACTACTACCACCACCACCACCCATACGTTGGCTGCTTCCATTAGGGGCCGCTACAGCAGCTCATCAATCTCCATTTCATCCTGTCCTCTGCATCTTCCTCCGTCATACCACCCCACCACCTGAATGTCCTCCCTCACCAAATCCATAAAACTCTTCTTTGATCTTCCTCTTTTCCTCTTGCCTGGCAGCTCAATTTCACCATCCCTCACGCAATATACCCAGAATATTTCATCTGCAAATGCCCAACCATCTCAAGCTTGCCTCTTTTGCTTCGTCTCCAAACTGTCCAACCTGAGCTGTCCCTCTAATGTACTCGTTGCTACTTCTGTCCTTCTTTGCCACTCCCTATGTAAATCTTAGTATATTCAACTCTGCTACTGTCATTGTTGGACTTTTTTGTCATGGAAGCAACATAAAATTCAAAAATGTTTTTATTGTCGAGAATAACATTTGGGTATTTATAGTTTTCCACTAGCTCAATGTCAGCATCATTGATGGTGGCTAATACAGGACTACCAGGAGTTTTTCTGAAGCTGATTATCCTTTATTTAGTTTTAGACCCATTTAGTTGGATATCCTCTGTGGATGGGGGTCAGAATTCATCCACCGTATCCCCTGCGTGTCGTAAGAGGCGACTAAAAGGGTTGGCGTCAGGATGGGCATCCGGTCATAAAAACTTCGCTCCACAACAAAATTCATGGAGAGTCAATGACTTGGAGGAGACGAATCCATGGACCGGTCAACCCCCGCTAGCGGGGAAAACGGCCGGAATACAAATCCTGCTTGTGTGTGTGTGACCCATTTAGTTGGATAAAAGATACTAATTTACAAAATCATCCACAATAAGCCCCTGATGTTGCTCCTCCCCCTCAAGAAAACTTGTAATCACAGAATCATCTGCAAATGTGATAATGTGTCCATTAGCTAGTTTGCAGCAACAGTCATTGGTGTACACGAGTATCGGGGAGAGACAGTAGCCATGAAGAGAATCAGTGGAAGAGTGCAGCCGATTTGAAAAAGAGCCTTTTACCAACACAAACTGGGACCTATCAGTGACGAGGTCCAATATCCAGCCAGCTACATACAGGTCCAGTTTTAAAAGATTAATTAAATTTCCTGCCAACAGAAGTGGCTGGGTAGTATTAAAAGCCAAGAAGGAATCTATAAACAATAGCCCGGTATGAGCTTTTGTTCCCTCAAGGTGGTGACACAAAAATTATAAGTGTGATGATAATCCCATCCACACCGCTGCCAGACTTGTATGCAAATTGCAGGGGGTCAAGAGATTTATCCACCTGCAATAAACTTCATTTTTAATGAGTTTCTCTTGCGTCTTCATAATGAAAGATGTCAACACTACGCCTGAGGTCTTTTAATATCATACAGATTTTAGTCTTAGCAACTGGCACAATTGTTGAATATTTTCATAACTTAGAGATCCATTCCTACTGAAGATAGTGTGGAAATATAATGAAAGATACTGAACAACTGTTCAGACCAGGTTTTAAGAACCTGACCTCATACATTATCAGACTCAGCGCTCTTACTAGATAGCCGAGTCAGAAGTGGGTTTTTTTCCAAGCTTCTGATATCAACAGAAAAAGTTGGAGAGGTTCTAGTTTTGTCTTTTCATGCATTCTGACTATCTGCGAATCTCAAGTAAAATAAAACAAGTGGTTAACATCACAAGGAAGCTGAATCAGTTCAACTGGATCAGAAGTTTACCCAGAAACGTTTCGTCACTCAAACAGGTGACATCTTCAGTCTGAGCTGACTGCAGTATCCCCACCCTTATAAACAATACAGTGATACTGTACAATCAATGGTAATGGGTACTATTCAAAAGATCCTTTGTGGATAGTACTCATGGTCCACACACACACACACACACTATTCATTAGATGGGCTGATAACTGGATCGTGTCATTTGCTGATTTTTAACTTTATTTTAATAGGTTGGTCAGATGCTACATTCAAGGCCTGTGTGAAAGCAGCATACTACAAGCCATTAAACAGTACTTGTCTCTTCAGGGTTCACAGATGTGCTATGAGAAAATGCCATCTTCATTCAGCCACTGGCAGACTAACACTTGTGATGGTGGCCAGCACATATGGAATGACCATTAAAGCCATCCTTCTTAATAAAGGCATGAAATAGCAAAAATTGACTGTTTGCTTTCTTTTGTTGCCTCTCCCTTTTTCAATAGAGTAGTTACTCAAAGTTTAGAGATGAGCCTTTGTGTGCGTGTGTGTGTGTGTGTGTGTGTGTGTGTGCGCGCGCGCTTACCCAAGCCCACATAAAGGCTCATGGTTAAAAAGTATGAGTGGGTTTGTGTGTGTGTGTGTGTGGGAGGGGGCGAAAGAGCCAATTACTGTGTACAAGAGTGGACACTAGAATGGCTTCATGACAACAGAGCTGCAAAGCATCTGTTGGCCAAAACTTTTAGATCGATGCATTTTGAGGTATAATAGCTTATACCCAGAGTACATGGTGGAGGAAGTGTTTTAATTTTTTAGTGCGTGTTTATGTGTGTCTATCATCCAAAGTACAGTGGCTCTGGGGCCCATCTCTCTAGAAGTAATTACAATATAACCATTAGGAACACGACTCACTGGTCTCAGCTGGAATTTCATTTTAATTGGCCCACCTTAATTGGCTTATTGGACTTGCAGGCAAAATCAAATGTGGGGGCAGGATCCCACTGTGTGGCTGCAAAGCTGATTCTTGTAGACAGTTTTGCTACTTCTGACAAAGCTCCACACAGCACGACTCCTCCAGCAGTCATCGAGAATATTCCTGTTTACTATCATTATTTACCCCAGACCGTGTGTACTTTCATTAGTGCTCACACTTCAAATGTATCTCCGCTGTAAGAATCCAGTATTCCCTTCATTTATTCAATCAGTTCATCACCTATATCCACTTAATCCTATTCAGGTTCCTTTGGGGGGGCCTGGGCCACCCACCATGCATTAGCCAAAGCCAGGGAGACACCCTGGGCACATTGCCAGTTCATCACAGGTCCTGCACACTCCCTCACACTCTCATTCATAGCTATGGGAAACTAAGAGCGACGAGGTTTCAATACGGCCAAAGCCATGAGACTCACAGCAACATGTGTGAAAAGAGCCAATTTGTTAATTGATTGCAAATGGTGGACCCATCCCCCATAAACAGGTTTTACTCACATGTTAACGGTATAATTTAAACCATTTACTCACAGCAATGGTCACTTGATCCAATATGATTAGCAACTCTTCCTCTAATGATTATGTTATTTTTTTCTTGGTCATAACTGTAATTATATCATAATAAAGGTCAATGTGTTCATCTGGACACTGCTTTTATTACGAGAAATGTCTCATCACTCATACAGGTGACATCTTCAGTATAAGCTGACTGCAGGCATCCCCACCCTTATAAACCACAGTTGCATAATGACTGAAACCAGTGGTGGTTTCATATCCAGGTCAGCCATTGACTGGCGTTTCAACGCAATGAGTCCCCTTCACAGAGGATTGGGAAATAGTTGCAATCACAGCATTTTAAGATGACTCCCCTACCCCACCCAACCCAGTTAGAGGATGGTCATTCCCTCTTCACTTGGATGGCCTCTTTGACACCAATTTCAAACCAGCTCAGGCTGAGGATATCACCAGTATGTATGATTGATGAAACGTTTCTCTCAATAAAACGTGTCCAGATGAACCGATTCACCTCTTCGCGATTATTTAATAATAATTTCATTGAATGAATTAACACTCGTTTGCCCTACTTAGGTCAACCACCAACAATGTCAGATTCACACACACTCAATGTATCCGCATCATGTGCCACTGCTGAGGGCTGGGTGGCAAGGGGTCACATCTTTTGAAACTTAAAATCACACTATTAAGTGTCTACAATCAGCTGAAGTGCTTTTATTGTGTATTATTAATGCTAATGAAATCAAATAGTTGGGTTCACAGCGATATGCTGGATTTGACAAATTGTATTCCCAGGATGAGGGGTTTATGACCCCCTGGAATTACTGCCTATGGTGGTTAATATGTTTTTTTTTATTCTTTATTTTAAAGAGCTAGTGAAAATTAAAAGCATGTAAACACAAAGCCCTCCATACCAAGGATAAAGATGCAGTTACATGCTTTAGCAAAAGTTAAAAAAAATAAGCTATACGAATGCATAAAAAAATATCATCAGTCCATAAGAAAGTCAACGTAAACTTTGTATGGATTGGATTTGGAGCTGAGAAGGTAGGAGGTGAAATAAAACACTGCATCCATGGAGTTTGAAAGTACATGGCATACCAACACTATTGATTATCAGATTTCTTAATAGATTTGAGTTCTTTTTCCAACATCAAAAGTATATTGAGCGCATGTATCACACTGCTTAGAGATATGATTCTGTGTGCATGTGCACTCAGTCATGATTCATTGACTGTCATTCTCATAATATGTAATGATACTTCTTTGTATCCGTTTTCATAGAACAAAACCAAAAAACATCCTGGGGCTAGTTTGGGAGAAACACAAACCTTGAAAATATCGTGAAACAGACAACATCTGTCCTATCAAAAAGTGGGATTTTTTTATACTGTGTTGCAGCAAACAGAATTTATCAAGTCTGGAATGAAGGCCACGTAGTCCTCATAAATCAAAGACCCCCATATCTGCCTTGACAAGCAATCCAAAGTTTTCTTGAATGTTTCTACAAGTTTTCAAAGTGTCCAAACATAAAACTGCATACTCTCATGTCGGGGGAGCCATTATTACTTACAAACTCACTCAATTCAGCTGCTCCACACTCCATCGCTGTTACACTCATCTAATCTCCATTCTAAACATTGATTTCTTAAACCACTATTTATTTAGTAAGCGACCGAGTGTCATCACAAACTAGAGTAGTGCAGTTAGTCGAGAGCAGGTCTCCAACAGAAATACATATGTCCCCTTCACTGGTGCTCGGACTTAACTACCCCTTTTATCACCAACTGGGAAAAGGGAACTATATGTACAAATGGACCCAACAGAAAAGAAAACAGGTTTTTTTTCCTGCCACGATAAGAATCTTGTGCAGCACCCACATCAATGTAAAGGGGAAATATGGGGGGGAACTAATATTCAGTGCTCAAGCTACAAAAATCTACCCGATAAAAACCTCCTGTCTGTCAACCTGTAGATGCACAATCTAAGCTGACCCTCATACAACAGTGACCAAGTCTGACATGAAATTATAGCAATCAGGCTGTCATAACTTCCAAGCCCTTATTAAAAGTATTCAAATCTGTTCAACCATCACTGCATTCATGATGTAAAATTAATCAAAGTAAAGGCTGCTTGGCTGATTGACTTTCATTCATTAAAGAAAAGTCAAGAAAACATAGCTCGACTGTGGAAAATGTTTTATTCTAGCTACTATGTTGACTTCCATCCATGACTGTAATCTTACTCTTGAGATTGTATTGCTATACCAGAGTTTAAGCATTGGAGTCTATGGCACTGCCATGTGGCAGTGAGGTGAATAAGGTTATCGATTTTTGGTTCTTCCAGTATTCTTCCAGTTCACCTGCGCTGAGATCAGCAGTGAATGATTTCCTGCCAGTGGAAGTACAATCGACTTTGATTTTACCTTCAAGATTCATACCCAACTATGCAGTTTTTTTGATTTTGATACCATCTCTGCCTGACCCGACTCAATGGTAGAAGTGAGTCACGCAGGCACGCAATGACAGAAGGCAGTGACAGAAAGAACAAAGCAGAGAGCCACTTTATTTGATTTGCTGTGAGGCAACAGTGCATCACCGTGCCACCAAAGCAGCATTGACCGAATGGGGTAGAGAGTGAATGAAGACAAGGGGCACCAACAGTGATAAATGTTGTTTTTTTAGAGTACTTAATCACCACAATCATGAGGGATTCTTTCTTATACAGCAATAACTGTGCACAAATGATATTTCGCCATTGACTGATAGGTCCAGTGGTTTATGAAATAAACACCACAGACAGACCCACACCCTCAACCACCCAATCTTAGTTATGTTTCAAGTGGATAGACAGCACAGTATGCTTTTTGGCATCTAGTAAGGATGCCACCTGGTATATGCAGGTATATGGAGCTGGGAGGAGACCACGGAGTAGGCCGAGGACCGCGTGGAGGGATTATACCTCCACACTGGCCTAGAAATCCCTCAATATCCCCCAATCAGAGCTGGTTGATGTAACAAGGGAAAAAGAAAGTTGGGGTTCCCGGCTAGAATCTCCTACTTCCGCAACCCAAATCCAGATAAACGGTTGACGATGGATGGATGGACAGTATATTGTAAGTTAATGTTGACTTATTGCTGAGTCTGGGATTGTGATTTTGTCAACCTGTGATACGTCACCTGCAGCCCAGTTCATCTACACAGAATTCAAAACAATGCATTACTGATAATCCATCCATCATCAACCACTTAGCCGTAATCGGGTCGTGGAGAAACTGGAGCCTATCTCTGTTCTCGTTAGGCGAAAGAAAGGGTACACCCTGTATAGGTCGCCAGTCCATCACAGGGCAGAGCAGTTAAGGGAACACTATCTTGCTCAAGGACACCTCGACACGCTTCTCTGCAGGTACGGGGATTGAACCGGCAACCTGATCGCTGGGTGACCGCTCTACCCACTGAGCCATAATGAGTTTTATAATGGGGAAGTTTTGGATTCATTGACATAAGATTACCTGCTCACTAGAAGAGATATCAATGCATGGATAGTATCTTAATTATATCATCCAAACCAACCCTTTGAGGATTACTGACATGACACGGCAGGATGCATATTCATAAGGATAAGTTTCCAACCAATGACTCGTTGGAAACAAGCCTACTACCATCAGCTTCACCTCAACAATTCCACCAGCACCACAAAGAAAAAAATTCAGTGGCGCGATAGAGCGCGACAGAGAGGACGGAGAGAGCACAACACTGCAAAGAAGATATAGGATAGAGAAGGGGTAAGGGGGTATAGGCCCCAGGTTCCCTTTTTCCTCTCAGGGGCACAACAGATGAGACACAGTCGTCAAGGTTGGTAAGTGGAGCCTGGGAAAGTCTTGAAAGCAGCACTGTTGGCTGCTGAGAGGAGTGTGTCCAACTCCACAGCAGTGGGAGGGAGCAGGAGAGAGAGGCGGGATATAGGGGTCTATTTTGAGTGAAGAGGAGGATGAAAAAAGAGGTCAGAAAGAAAGCTAGGAAAAGAGTACAAAATAAGAGAAGAACGTAAAAAGAAAGATGAGGACAAAAGGTAAGACAAAGAAGGGTGAAGTCAATCGTGGGGTACATGTGGGGATGAGGGTGATGAGGGTGATGAAGGAGAAGGTTAAGAGATAGATAAAAACAGGGTGAAAGAGAAAGGAACTGTGTTCTGCAGCCATCTGGTCCATTCACTGATCCAGAACGTTGACATTGGCAGCTGAGGAAGAGGAAAAATGAAGGGGGTTGCAAAGATGAAGAATGGAGAAGTCCCCTGCCTGATGTCTGAGTCTTTGCATGTAACGTAAATCTCATTTGCCGCATTAGATGCAAACACATACACACTCACTAGAAACATGCAGAGTATACTCATCCAAAGAGGAACAGCCATGGTGGTTCATTCAGAGATAGTGTCAGGGACAGTTATTTTAGGCAACCCAATC